>APFE031291112.1:0-14951 GCA_000404065.3 Pinus taeda
ATCATCCACATACAAGACCAGATAAATAACACGGTCACCAATTAATTTAAAATACACACAATAATCTTCTTTGCTTCTACTGAAGCCAAGTCCCCATATAAATCTGTCAAATTTCTGATACCACATCCTTGGTGATTGTTTTAACCCATACAAAGACTTTTTTAACTTGCATACTAGTTCTTTCTTACCCTTCACCACATACACTTCAAGTTGCTTCGTGTAGATTTCCTCTTCCAGATCCCCATGAAGAAATGTTGTCTTGACATCCATTTGTTCTACCTCAAAATCAAAAGCAACAACAACAGATTAAAGTAATCTAATAGAAGTTACCTTGGCAACAGGAGAAAAAATATCACCAAAATCAATTCCCGGCACCTAGGAGTAACCTTTTTCTGCCAACCGAGCTTTGTATTTCTCCACTTTTCCTTCGGCATTTGTCTTATTTTTGAACACCCATTTGCTGCTAATGGGTTTCCTTCCAACTGGCAACTCCACCATATCCCAAACCTCATTTTTGTGCAAAGATGCCATTTCATCAACCATGGCCTCTTTCTAGAGTTTTCCATCCTCTTAATCCACTGCCTCCTTCACAGTTCTAGGATCATCATCAGTAATAGACAAAGCAAAATTTGAACAGAAAGCAGATGCACTATACCTTTCTAGTTGTCTTCTTTCTCAAACTGATCGTGTCACAACAAGTGTTTGTGGCTCTTCATCTTCTGATTCCTCCTCTGCTGTAGAGTCTGATTCTTCTTTCTTTAGCTAAAACTCTATCTTCTTAGGTTCCTTTGGTTGGACTTCATGTTTAATAACATCTTTCACCTCTCTGAACACCACATATCAGTTGTACACAACCTTCCTTGTTACTGGGTTTGAAAGCTTATAACCCCTTAAACCATCCTTATACCCAATAAAGATGCACTTTTCAGATTTACTATCCAACTTGGTTCATTTCTCCTTTGGAACATGTACATATGCATCATATCCAAATACGCTCAGATATGAAACAGACGGTTTCTTACTAGTCCATACCTCTTTATTAGTCTTATGCTGCAACACTGATGAAGGTGATTAGATGACCAGGTAACATGCAGTATCCGCCGCCTCTGCCCAGAATTCCTGTCCTAACCTGGCTCCATTCGCCATGCTTCTTATCCTTTCCATCAATGCCTTACTCATTCTTTCTGCAATTCCATTTTGCTGAGGTGTATATAGAGTAGTCTTCTGTTGTGCTATACCACACTTCTTATAGAGTTCTTCAAATTCCTTGCTGCAAAACTCTCCACCATTATCTGTCCTCAACACCTTTACCTTCTTCTCTGTCTGATTTTCCATGAGAGCCTTAAATTCTTTAAACCTGTCAAATGATTTAGATTTCTTCTTAAGGAAATATATCCATGTATTCCTTGAGAAGTCATTTATAAATGATACATAGTACACAAACTCGCCGAGTGATGTAACCTTCACAGGTCCAAACACATCACTATGCACAAGTTCTATTATATGTTTCGCCCTCTTACTACCAGAGGGGAAAATCACCCGATTTTGCTTCCCATATACACAATTTTCACAGAAATCGAAATCCACAAAGATATTACTCATACCTTCTACCATACCTTTACCATGAAGTATTTGAAGGCCCTTCTCTCCATTATTTCCAAGCATTTGATGCCACACCATGGTCTTCTCTCTAGAGACCACTAGGTTTTCTCCACTTTCAGGAACCACAAAAGTGTTGCACCCATCAATAACAGTGCTACCTTGCAGTTTGTATAGAGATCTGATTCGAAATCCCCGTGTCAATACCAGATCTCCACGAACCATTTTGCAGGTATCCTTCTCAAACACTGTTTTTACACCTGCATCATCCAACTTGCTTATAGAAATCAGATTTCTAGCTAATGCGGGAATATGTAGAACACCTGGAAGCATTCTAACCCTTCCACCTTGCAACTTCAACTTTACTTTTCCCCGACCAATGATTCTAGCCTTCTGAAAATCCCCTAAGAAGACATCACCACCATCATATTTCTCATACTCATAGAAACACTCTCTGTGGGGAGTGAAGTGAAAGGATGCACCTGAGTCAATCAACCATGCCTCATGATCTACATGTGTACTTGAAGAAGCCAAGTACACATCCCCACCTTCATCTAAGGTGCTTTTTGCCTCTGCAGAAGGAGCATTATCAGATCCCTTTCCTTTTTTAGGAGATTTAGATTTACAGTCCCTCTAGAAGTGCCCTTCCTTTCCACATTTCTAGCACACCACCCTTATAGGTTTTCCTAGAGATTTAGATCTCCCTATAGATTTAGAGCTCCCACTCGATGACTTATTTTTGTTTCTGTTTTAGGACCATCCTTGTATAGAAAAGGCATCACCATTCTAGCTGTCTATATTTTTCTGTCTCACTTCCTCCATCATCAAGCATGATACTATTTCATCAAAATGCAAGGCAATTGCATTTCTACATATTGCAATGACTAGGCTATCCCATGAATCTAGTAGAGAACACAACAAACTGATGCACTTATCTTCATTTGAAATTTTAATATAAATAGATGATAACTGACTTACCACAGTATTAAATGCGTTCAGATGCTCTGTCACTCAGTCTCCATCTTTCATCCTCAAGTTATACAACTTTTTCCACAGGAATAGTTTATTCACCAGAGGCTTAGATTGGTACAAAGTCCCTAACTTGTCCCACAAGGCCTTCACCGTAGCTTCTTCTGATACATTCAGCAACACTGAATCTAAGACACACAATCGTATTATGCTCTTTGCCTTCTGATCCAACTTCTTCCATTCTTCATCGCACATTGCCATTGGTTTAGTACACAGATCTACCGTGATCCACTAATATTTATCCACCAAGAGATCCTCCATATTGAGTTTCCACAACTCAAAACTCTGACCATTAATTTCTTGATCTCTATCTTTCCACTACTCGCCATGTTCTTTCACCACCATAATTGATCTCGCAGATCTCACATTGAACAGGGTCTACCACAGGCCCAAGCAAAACCCCTCAACAACAAAGGCATCACCTTGAAGCCAAAACTGCTTTGCTACCAAATGTAGATTTTAACCTCGTACATAAATTACCTGCATATGAATTTTAAAACATAGAAAATAAATAGTGAGAGAGTAGAACACATAAAACACATATACACAAAGATCTTCCCCTGGATCCAAAAATTGGGACTACCAGCTTGACTATTTCTTTATTATGTTCCTTTCAATCTTATAATACATATTTATACATGCGGAAGCATCCAACACCATGGACCCAAAACCATTGTGTCCAATACCATGGACCAAAAACCATCGCATCCAAAAACATGTGTGAAAATCATGCACAAAACCATAGGTGGGTCCTCCCAACCTAACATATGGTCCAAAATAAAAATTTTAATGTGTGGTTACGGGTACACCTCAAACCCCCTGTGATCCTCCCCCTCTAACCCCTAGTTAACTACGTGGGCTACTCATGGAAAGAATATAACACAACCCAACAAATTTCCCCTCGATGCTAATCCTATTGGTTTGTTAGGATTCAATGTAACTTTTCCTTCCACTAATATTATTTTTTAGCTTGAGGAGGTGGAGGATTTTGACAATGGCATATTATTTTCTTCTAAGAAATGTGAGTAGGCATTTTTCTTAGATGTCCTAGGTAAAACAATTTGTTCATATGTTCTTAGATACAATCCAAGAGGAATGTTTGTACAGTATAAATAATTTTGGTTGGATCAATATATTATTTTGCAGCCATATTTTAAAGCAGACTATTTGAAAGAATCAACTTTATGTGCCATTTCTATTACTTCTCCCACATTGAAAATTTCCATAGAAATGATTTAGTATCCATCTTGAGGCCTTAAATGACAATATTTTTCGCTCTCAACTTTATTATGGACCTCGATTCCATAATTCACATACCTGATGATTGAAAACAAATTCCCATCAATAGTTTGTGACTCTCTATGATATGGCGCCCCAACAGACCTCACAGAATTTGGTATGAGAGGAAAATTCAAATTTTGGCTCGACTCTCCTGCTTAGTTGTGTGTAAGTGCTATGAGATGTGTGCGATCATTACAATTATCGGTGCACTTATGGGGCTAGTATTTATACTTAATGCAATAATGCAATAATTATAACCTACTTAAAGGGGAAAATTGATGAGAAAATTTGAGGTAATGACTGGAAAATTAAATATATCCACATTTACATATTTTTTATTATAAACCTAGAAGGAATTGTACACTTAGCTTATCAAAAGAAGACATAGAATAGTCATTGGCTAAACCAATAGGTACCCAATGTAGAAGGCAACCAAATTGAATCCAAATACAAGGAATGATACTTCCCAAGGATCAAATGTGCAATAATTCTTCTCCAACAAGTCCTTATTATGTACCTTTTGAATCTAAAATCCAGGGCAAGTGGCTCTCAAATTCATTAGTTACTAACTGAGGAGAACGTTAAGAGTATCTAGCCTATCCATTGGTTCTTGTAGTTTATTCTTTACCTCTTTAAATGTGACAATTTCCTACTCAAGTATAAATGATAGCTCATACGTCTTTTGTTTCTTATTGTGTTGTTATAATTGCTCTACCTGTTCTCTCATTTAGACATTTTTAGTAACAAGTTAGTGAACTATTTGTTGCATTGAGTCCATTCGGTCCTTATTTTCTCTTAGGAATGCCAGTTGTAAATTATCCATAACTAAACTTATGCAAGTAGTCTAGACAACTTCCTTTTCTTTCTTTTTTTCATAGCATGATAATATCCTTCCTTATTCTCTTCCACCTCATAGAAGTTTCACTAGAGACAACATGAAATAGTTTAAATGCCTAAATATCCAATACACCTTTGGAATCATATGCTAGCTGAGTCAGTTTAAGTGATTTCATTAAGGTAAGATTCCCCTTCATTTCCATTGAATTAAAATTGTGTATTTTATTATGTGTTCTTATGTTATATTTTTAAAATATACATATTTCAAATGTTGTTTAGTTTATAAGCTTAAAAACATAACAAGTACATATCATCATACAATAAAAAAACATGGGAAGTATACTTTTTACTCAATTTTCATAGGATACAATGTATTTCCTTTGGGTAACAAATATCATACTAGGAAAAATATCCTTTGGTTGTAGAACTTTACATGGGGAAGAAACACTATCATTCGAAGGGTATTAGTCATTGCATTAATTCAAATACATAAATTTTCAGTATACTTAAAACAAAATATGATATCTCAAAAATGTTTCTTATACCCATAAGACAAAGATTACGTTCAAATAGCAAATGTAATCATAAATGGAGGAAAATGGGTAGTAATTAGAAATGGAAAGCCATTACTAGGGATAGAGACCATAATTATACTAATGGTTTCGAATTTAGGACATTATCAACCCATTTTAAAAACTGGAAAAAATTTATGTGACATAAAATTTGTTTGCTAAGCTTTCTCTTTATGGAGCAAACATTTTATGTTTCATGAAAACATGAAGTACATATTATGACATAGTGATATAGTCTTATATGTCATTGGGAAAGGTATATCTAACCTGTAATGCCAACCTTTTTAAAATATAAGAGGACATGTTTCCTCTTGTTGATATAAAGACCAAAACCTAAAAATTGTGCTACGTAGGTCAATGACAAGCTAAGAATTACAAACAAATATTATGAAGGAATAAGATAAAAAGAGATTGGAAAGGTAAATTTTTAGCTTTTAGATATAGTCCAAAATTATTATTTGAGGTAAGAGTCTTCAAAGGGCTTTTATGAGGATAAGATTTTCAAATATGATGATACACATACATGATTATCTAATTTATCTATAATGCTATTTCCAGTTCTTCTAATGTGGGTTGGGATGATCATCAAAATGGAAGGAACGATAAATTCTACTCATATGAGTAGGATTTCATGTATCAAAATACAAGGCATTCCTCTAGTTTAGGTCAGTTCTAGGATTCAGTTGATTATGTTTCTAAGAAGTTGAGAATCTCCAATATGATAAGTTTTTTCTGGCCTTGAGTCAAGGGAATCAATAGTACATCTTGAAAGGCTTTCAATTTTACTATGTTATTACTATTATATCCCACAAAACGTATATAAATGTAGATATTGGATCCCAAATTATCCATGAAGATACACTAATATCCCACCTTGCCTTGGTCACCTTTTCAAGCGACATAAAAATATGAGCTTTATAATTTTAAGGGGTGCACAGATCTAAGAGGATGGAATAGAAATTGTAGCAGAGAAGAGAACAGGGAAATATTAATTCCTAGAATAGATAACTAACTATGAAGTAGCAAGACCTCCTCACATAAGGCGTGCTAGTCTTTGTGTATTGAGTTATACATGACAATTGATTACTTTACATGGTTTTGAACTATGATCATATAAAAGTTGTGAAGGAGGGAGAGATTCTTGAATATGCAATAATTCCTCTCTTTCCAAATATCCACAAGAGGACACTTAGAAGGGTCTTTCAAATGATGCTCAAGTTAGGATTGTTAAAATGATGAGCCCTCCGAATGTTAACAATGCAAGGGAGACTTGATAGATCACGATTTTATCTCTTCATGCTAGCTTGTAGATTTCTCAATAGTTGATTTGAATAGACAAAAATCTTTTTGAAGTGGTCCACATTTCACCTTCATGAAGGGACAAAGAATAGCAAGAGATGTCCTTATGATTTTATTTTTGAATGTTATTCCAAGTTAGTGTTTTCCATTTAGCTAGGGGCCATAGGAAGATGGAAATTTTTGGCCATGGATTTATTTGATAGATGCTACACAAAATGGAATATTTTAGACATTATTTGAATCATAGCTCCAAGATATAGGGCTCATCGATGGAAGGGAATCCACCTCATTGGTAACCCCATTCTAGTTATTTAGTAAGTTTGATATCAGGTTGATTCTTTACTATATATTCCACCAAAAGTTTGACCACGCCTATTGAACCGTAACTTTATTCCATCCTTCACAACCATACATGCAATGGAAAGAATTACAGCTCGAATTTCCATCCTTGCATGTTAAAGAAAATGTTCTCATTGAATTGTTCTAGCAGTTCTAAGGTCAATGTTTAGAAAAAATTATAATTGTAAACACCATTGCACCTCTGTCATTTGTACTTTGTGTAATAAAAAAATAACTCCATTCTTGGTCTTCAAATGGAGCACAATCGTAACTGGAAAATAAAATACCAACTAGTAACCATAAGGGAATTAATACGATTTTGTATCTGTAGGTTTTAACCCAGTACAGAAATTACCTGCATATGCATTCTAAAACACAGAAAAAAACAATGCGAGAGCATAACACATAAAACACATATACATAGAGATTTTTCCCTAGATCCCAAAACGGGGACTACCAACTTGATTTTTCATTATGTTCCTTTCAATGTTACAATACATATTTATACATGTCGAAGCATCCAATACCATGGACTGAAAACCATCGCGTCCAAAAACATGTGCGAAAATCATGCACAAAACCATATGTGGGTCCGCCCAACCTAACATAGGGTCTAAAACCAAAATTTTTCTAGGCGCTACCCTTGACCCCATAGAGTGGGGTTATGGGTACACTTCAAACCCCATGTGACCTCCCCCTCTCTAACCCTCGGTTAACTATGTGGGCTAGTCGTGGAAAGAATATAACACAAAAAATTCTCCCACTTGTTGTTTTCTTTCTATAGCGGGCCACAAGAGAGCTTAGTCATTTATCTAGCCCTAAAATGCCCATTGTTCCTCTACACCAAGAGAACTTCTCAGAGCTCATAGATTTTGTCAATGCATCTGTAGTATTCTTCAAGGTGTCCACCTTTACCACCGACACCTTTTTGTCTTCTCTCATATCCCTTACAAAGTGATATTGAACATCAATGTGCTTTGTCTTTGAATGATATGTAGGGTTCTTTGCCAACAAAATTGCACTTTGGCTGTCACAGTCTATCCTTATAGCTTCCTGTACTAACCCCATACTTGAACAAAATCTCTGCAACCAAACTACTTCCTTGCTTGCATGAGTGGCTTCCATGTATTCTACCTCTGTAGTTGATAGTGCCACTACGAATTGTTTCTTACTCATCTAACTGACTGCACTTCCAAATAGGTTAAGCACATACCCACTTGTAGATCTTCTTTGACCCAAATCTCTAGCCTAGTCTGCATCAACAAAGCCACAAATATCCAACACTCTGTCCAATCCTGGTCTTCCTTGGTAGCACAAACCATAATCACTAGTGCCATGCAAATACTTGAAAACCCGCTTCATTTTTGTCCAATGCTCCTTTCCTGGTTTTGACATAAACCTGCTCAATACTCCCATTGCATGTGCAATGTCTAGTCTAGTATAGACCATTTCATACATCACGCTACCGAGTGCACTTTCTCATGGAGCACGGGACATGTCCTCTTCCTCTTCTTGTGTTTTGGGACACTGTTCAATAGATAACCTCACACCTACAGGAATAGGAACCTTCACCAGTTTACTATCCTGCATATTAAACCTCTGCAATATTGTCTCAACATACTTCCTCTGGTTTAACTAGAGCTTCCTCTTTGTACGATCTCTTTTAATTTCCATGCCCAAAATATAATTTGCAACACCAAGATCTTTCATGTTGAATTTGGAGGACAATTGGGTCTTCAAAGCTTGGATAATTTCTTTGTCATTTCCAACTAGCAACATATCATCCACATACAAGACCAGATAAATAACATGCCACCAATTAATTTAAAATACACACAGTGATCTGCTTAGCTTTTGGTGAAGCCAAGTCCACGTATAAATGTATCAAATTTTTGGTACCACATCCTTGGTGACTGTTTTAACCCATATAGAGACTTCTTTAACTTGCATACCAATTCTTTCTTACCCTTCACCGCAAAGCCTTCAGGCTGCTTCATGTATATTTCCTCTTCCAGATCCCCATGAAGAAATGGTGTCTTCACATCCATCTGTTCTACCTCAAAATCAAAAGCAACAGCAACAGATAAAGGTAATCTAATAGAAGTTACCTTGGCAACAAGAGAAAAAATATCACCAAAATCAATTCTCGGCACCTAGGAATAAACTTTTGCTACCAACCGAGCTTTGTATCTCTCCACATTTCCTTCTGCATTTGTCTTCTTCTTGAACACCCATTTGCTGCCAATGGGTTTCCTTCTAGTCACCAACTCCACTAGATCCCAAGCCACATTTTTGTGCAAATATGCCATTTCATCAACCATAGCCTCTTTGTAGAGTTTTCAATCCTCTGAATCCACTACTTCCTTCACAGTTCTACGATCATCATCATCTATAGATAAAGAAAAAGTTGAACAGAAAGCAGATGGACTATACCTTTTTGGCTGCCTTCTTTCTCGAACTGGTCTTCTCATAGTCAGAGTTTGTGACTCTTCATCTTCTGATTCCTCCTCTGCTATAGAGTCTGATTCTTCCTCCTTAAGCTCAGACTCTATCTTCTTAGGTTCCTTTGGTTCGACTTCATGTTTAATAACATCTTTTACCTATATAAACACCACATCTTGGTTGTACACAACCTTCCATGTGACTGGGTTTGAAAGCTTATATCCCTTTAAACCATCCTTATACCCAATAAAAATACACTTTTTAGATTTACTATCCAACTTGGTTCTTTTCTGCTTTGGAACATGTACATATGCATCACATCCAAATACCCTCAAATGTGAAAGAGAGTGTTTCTTACCAGTCCATACCTCTTGTGAAGTCTTATCCTCCAATGCTGATGAAGGTGAGTTGTTGACTAGGTAACATGTAGTATCCACCGCCTCTGCCGACAATTCCTATTGTAACCCGGCACCATTGAGCATGCTTCTTTCCCTTTCCATCAACGTCTTATTCATTCTTTCTGCAACTCCATTTTGCTGAGGTTTATATGGAGTAATCTTCTCTTGTGCTATACCACACTTCTTACAGAATTCTTCAAATTCATTGCTACAAAACTCTCCACCATTATCTATCCTCGGCACCTTTGTCTTCTTATCTGTCTGATTTTCCACAAGAGCCTTAAATTCTTTAAACCTGTCAAAGGTTTTAGATTTCTTCTTATGGAAATATATCCATGTATTCCTTGAGAAGTCATTTATAAATGATACATAGTACACAGACTTACCCAGTGATGGAACCTTCATAGGTCCAAACACATCACTGTGCACAAGCTCTAATATATGTTTTGCCCTCTTACTACCAGAGGGGAAACTCACCCACTTCTGCTTCCCATATACAAAATTTTCATAGAAATCAAAATTGAGAGAGCTATTACTCATACCTTCTACCATATGTTTACCATGAAGTATTCAAAGGCCTTTCTCTCCAATATGTCCAAGCCTTTGATGCGAGAACATGGTCTTCTCTCCAGAGACCACTAGATTTTCTACTCCACTTTTAGGAACCACAGAATTGTTGCACCCATCAACAACATTTCTACCTTGCATCTTGTATAGAGTTCTAATCCCAACTCCATGCATCAATACCAATGCTCCCCGAACCATCTTGTAGGTATCCTTCTTAAACATTGTTTTTACACTTGCATCATCCAACTTGCTTACAGAAATCAGATTTCTAGCCAATGTAGGAATATGGAGAGCACCCAAAACTGTTCTAACCCTTCCACCTTGCAGCTTCAACTTTACTTTTCCACGACCAATGATTCTAGCCTTCATGTCATCCCTCAAGAAGACATCACCACCATCATATTTCTCATACTCGCAGAACCACTCTCTATGGGGAGTGAAGTGAAAGGATGCACATGAGTCAATCAACCGTGCCTCATGATCTACATGTGTACTTGAAGAAGCCAAGTACACATCCCCACCTTCATCTGAGGTGGTTTTTTCCTTTGCAGAAGGAAAATCATCAGATCCCTTTCCTTTATCGGGAGATTTAGATTTACAGTCCAATTTGTAGTACCCTTCCTTTCCACATTTTCAGCACACCACCTTTACAAGTTTTCCTGGAGGTTTAGATCTCCCTCTATATTTAGATCTCCCACTCGATGACTTATTTTTGTTTCTATTCTGGGACCGTGCTCGTGCAGATAAGGCATCACCATTCTGGCTCTTCGTATTTTTGCATCTCATCTCCCCCGTCAGCAAGGCTGAGACTATTTCATAAAACTAAAAGGTAGTTGCATTGCTACCTATTGCAATAACTAGACTATCCCATGAATCTGGTAGAGAACACAAAAAATTGATGCACTTATCTTCATTTGAAATTTTAATATAAACAGATGCTAACTGACTTACCATAGTATTAAATGCGTTCAGATGCTCTGTCACTGAGTCTCCATCTTTCATCTTCAGGTTATACATCTTTTTCCACAGGAATAGTTTATTCACCAGAGACTTAGATTGGTATAAAGTCCCTAGCTTGTCCCACAAAGCCTTCGTCGTATCTTCCCCTGATATATTCAGTAATACTGAATCTGAGACACGCAATCATATTGTGCTCTTTGCCTTCCGATCGAACTTCTTCCATTCTTCATGCAACACTCCCGTTGGTTTAGTAACTGGATCTACCATGATCCACTGATCTTTATCCAGCAGTAGATCCTCCATATTGAGTTTCCACAACTCAAAACATTGACCACTAAATTTCTCGATCTCAATCTTTCCACTACTCGCCATCTTCTTTCACCAACAGAATCGATCTCGTAGATCTCCCACTGAACAGGGTCTACCACAGGCCCGAGTGAAACCCCTCAGCAGCAAAGGCGTCCCCTTCAAGCCAAAACAACTCCGATACCAAATGTAGGTTTTAACCCTGTATACAAATTACCTGCATATGAATTCTAAAACACAAAAAATAAACAATGCGAGAGCATAACACATAAAACACATATACACAGAGATATTTCCATGGATCCCAAAACTGGGACTACCAGCTTTATTTCTCATTATGTTCCTTTCAATGTTACAATACATATTTATACATTCCAAAGCATCCAATACCATGGATGGAAAACCATCATGTCCAAAACCATGGACCAAAAACCATCGCGTGCAAAAGCATGTGCGAAAATCATGCACAATACCATAGGTGGGTCCGCCCAACCTAACATAGGGTCCAAAACCAAATTTTTTTTGGGTGTTGGTCCAAACCCCATAATGTGGGGTTACGAGTACACCTCAAACCCCTTGTGACCTCCCCCCCAACCCCCAGTTAACTATGTGGGCTAGTTGTGAAAAGAATATAACACAACTCAATAGTATTGACAACTCTATGAACTTTTTTGCAAGATAATTTATGAATTTAACTAATACTTACTGCTACTAGCCCTTAACTAAACCTTTGACACTTAATTATTAAAAGCATTGAAATAAAAAACATGTATAATTAGTGGTTGATATAGTCCAATTGATCAAATAACTTAACAATCAAAATTTCAAATAGTTAACAAGGGAAAATTTTACTAATGGCGTGAGGACAAATATTATTGAAGCAGCTTGTTTATATGGTGTGCATGGGAATTATTTTATACCTCAATGCATTTTGTTTTTCCATTTAGCCTGATAGGCTCCGTTCCTAGGGAAACATATCAAGCACTAATATTTATTAATGACCTCTAGATATGAAAATCTCCAAAGTGGAATGATATTTGTTTATATTGGAATTGTAGTCCACTAATTTTACCTATTAGGATTAGTAAAGGAACTTCAATAAATTTAATATATCAATTCAAATTACACAAGTGACACCACATAAAGAGAAAAAATTAAATTGAGGTTGGTCGTTATCATATTTGCATTGAAAGTATACATTTGTTTTTTTCCTAAGCCAGGAGAAAGAAATCAACATTCACTATGGAAAAGGGGAAAACACAAAGTTTTTTTTTTCGAAAGAAATTCTAAATACATTTTCAAATTATTTGAGTGGTTTTCATTTATTAATATAAGTACGCAATTGAGGAATGGAAATGGCATCCAAATGAGAGACCATGAAATTAACAAACCTTGGACTTTGTGTGATATCTCTACCTTATACACTATTTTTCTTAGGTGTTTCTCCTATGATATGGTGAAGCGCGTATCCCAACATAGAATAAATCAAATTAACATCCAATTTTGCACTAGTGTAGATATTATATCTTGTATCAAATGGAAGTATTCCATAGTCATGGCCATCCATATCAACATTTTCTTCAATAAATATATTAGGCCTGAAGGTAAGTAGCCTCTTCCATATAGTTAGGTATTTAAAAATGGCTTGTATATCAGATCCTTTAGATATATTATGACAACCAATCATCCATATTTTATGCTTTTATATGCAAAATCATTAGAGAAGAGGGTGGACGTGCAAAGGGACCTTTTTGTGATATATTAATGAATTATAGATGATTAAAATCAATTTCACTCGTCACTTTAACTAATTTGTCTTGTGCTAAAAATATAAACATATTATTCGGTAAGTGAATATATTAATAAGATCCCTTAAAATAATTATTAATGAAGATGATCACACATAATAAGCACAAAACCCTTTGCCAAAAGTATCTTCATCCCAACATGAACTCTCACACTACAATCTAATATTTCATATATTTCTTTTATTGATGCTTACGGATCTTACTTCACCTCAAACATAATACATCCTCCTAATAATATTTTCATTCCTTAGATATAAATCTTAATGTTAAATATTCATTAACCTTTGCCATAATAGTAATGGATATAAAAAATGCAACTCAGAAAAATCTAATTCTTATAAATGAGAACCAATTGTAACTCTAACACCCTTTATATATTTTGCACCGTCAAAAATTATTTTGTTTCAAACTCTTTTTCAAGTGGTCTAAATGTATTTTCCTATTGTTGTTCAATAATTTGTGCATATTATCCTAATATTAAATATGCATTAACCTTTTCCGCCATAACAGTAATGGATATGAAAAATGTAAATAAAAAAAAATCTAATTCTTCTAAATGAGAACAACTCATAACTCTAACAACCTTTATATATTTTGCACGATTTAAATCTATTTTGTTTCAAACTATTTCTCAAGTCATCTAAATCTAGCTTCCTATAGTTGTTCAATAATTCGTGCACTACACACAAGTTTCCCATACCCCCTATGGATTTCCTATTCTTGCTACTCACTCAATTGATTGGGTAGAGGGGAGCCCAAACCAAGGGGAAAAAATGGAGAGAAGTGTGGATATTTCTAGGAGCCACAGTAACTGTCGTCCCTCCTCATCACGAAATTTATAGCAAGGCCACAGGATTTACTCTCAGCATCCATGGTGTGCAGAGTATGAAATGAAGTATTCAAGCAAAAATACTAAAAACTTAGGTCTCGTGCACTCCTTCTTTATCACGTTTTCACTCTTCAAACACATCAAGCACTTAAATATTTCTAAATGTATGGATCAACTATAGGACAAAGATATCCAGTTGGCTTCCAAATCCCTTAAAAGCCTAGTTTGGGAACCTTGACCAACTGTAGGAATGTATTTCAAATATAGGGTTTGTAAGGTTGTGAATAAATGTACTGTAGCTTCATGTTCCGGATTATCCACAGTTTTCATTTCAGTCTGTCGACGTTTCGAACCCCAACGGGGGTCCATCATGAGGACGCTTCGGAATGATAGAAAGATTTGAATGAAAGATGATGAGAGAGAGAGCGCAAGGAACCTGGTATAAATACACAAAGGAACCCTAAATTGACAGCCGCCAATACTTTTTTATTAATTAAAGATATTACTTTATTTATAATTGTTAATATTATTATTGAATTTACTGTTTGATTTAATTTTATGTTTATAATTAATGCAAATTTTATTATAAAAGTTAAAATTAATTAAAATTCACTACTTACTTAATTTTAAGGGGATATTTAAAAACCCTATAATTACTATTTAATTGTTATATTATTATTATTTA
>APFE031291112.1:15554-30298 GCA_000404065.3 Pinus taeda
AATTAATTAAATCAAATTAATTTAAAATTTTTGGGTATGATTAATTAATTTAAAATTTTTGTGTATGATTAATTAATTAGTTAATTGATTATTAAATAAGCATACCTTCAGATCTATTGATCTTGAGCTTCCAAGGGTCTCGAAGGGGTAATACGTCTGATCAGGGGGAACCAGTTCCCACTGATTTCGCTTCCATTGTCCCTGTTGAGGTTCTGCGGGACCTTCATAATTTCAATGGCCTCTCTGATTTTCCTTTTGTGACAGTTGTCCTCCCTAGCAATTACCTTGGCGTCTTCCAAACACATGTGATGTTTGGTCTTGGATGAGTGTTCCGCAAGGGCCGACGTACGAGATCTATCATTCTTTATGTCAGCTGCGTGCTCCTTAAGCCTTGTTTTCAGAGATCGCCCTGTTTCCCCAATATAACTCTTCCCACACGAGCAGTCAATCTTGTACACTCCCTTGAGTTGCTTACGATCGATGTTGTCCTTGACCGACCTCATCATCTGCCTTATGGTCCCACATGTTGTAAATTGAGTATCTATGCTTTTCTTTTTTAATATTTTCGCAATCTTGTCGGTAACCCCCTGGATGTAAGGAAGGTAAACCCTCCCCTGATTTTCTTTGTCAGGGTTTCGTTTAGAGAGGGCCCTTTCTTGAGCCCTTTTTATAGCCTTCTTGATACTCCATTCTTTGTACCCAATGCTGTTGAAGACAGAGGTTAAGTGTTCAATCTCCTCCTTTAGGTGATCCGAGTCAGAAATCCTGAAAGCTCTGACAGCAAGGGTGTTGACGGATGTTGCCACTTCCATACCTAATTTGCAGGATTTACGTATTAAGGCCTTTAGTAGGGTTTTTAAAAGATTATCCCTATTTATAGCAAGAAAATCCTCAAATTTTCCTACTTGTTCTCCTTCTCATACCTTGATTACACTTTGTAATTCTGTACACAACTCCTCAACACATTCTCCTCAATACTTCTGAATTACCCTCTAATAGTAGCAATTTCGACTAGAATTTTGTGATGGCCCTTTGTATTTCCTTCTCTAATCCTCAATAAAAGTGTAGTATTCCACATTTAGCATAGTCGTCGCCTTGTGAGTAGATAATGTAACGTTGGGACTATCAGGAATGCCACGAGCGAAAAAATACTCTACGTATGTTGTAGTAATCTGCAAGATACAATGGTTTTTGAAATAGATGTAGGAAACACCATTCACTACATAACATTGTTTTCCATCTGTACAAAAATAGCCATTCAAATTTTGAGAACTTGATTATATAGGATAGGTACAAACTCGTAGATATTTTAAAATTCAACCTTCTTTGGTTGAGCTTGTTTGGGGTTTCCTCCTTCTTGAACCTAACCTAAACTATACAGTCTCGAAAATGGTTCGAGATACTTGAACCTCGAAAGATGTGATGGAAAGTGACAATCTGAAATACTCAAACCAAAAACCATTTACCATTCTTTGAAATTTATTTTTAATAGTTATCCCCAATTTCCATGATGATATTTTATCTATATTTTTTGGTAATCGTAAATCATTATGAATCATATAGATATACATTCATCTATCTATCTATCTGTAAAATATATAAGATTATCTCACACATACATTATGCTAAAACCAAAGTAAGTAGGGAAAGAACCAAAGATGATGTTTTTGGCCTAGTTCACAAACCAATCAATCTCAGTTGTTGGACCACCTGGAATCGGTCCAGAACCCTACCTCAGGGAATTTTTGTAGCGGAAAATGCCAACATTAAAACTAGTAGTAATTCTGAAATAGGTAGATGCAACGATGCAATAGTCTTGAGGTGGCTAATCCACAGTGACAAGAATAGAGGAGGATTGACCAGCATGAATGTTAAGAGAATCATATATGTCTTGAAGTGTGTGAGATCCTTCTATGTACAAAAGCTTCAATTAGTGACCTTGAATCTGGAAGTTCAAATATGATGACAATATCACATTTGAAATTCGGAGGTGGTATGTTTTCCATACGGATTAACAGATGGGTCATTTTAGATATATCTTAAGAAAACAAGCAATTTATTCAATAATCCATCAGATAAAGGAAAAATAAATTGCATCTTGTGAATCGTGGAAATGCTAGGAGCTCATATACTAAATCTACTAAACTACATTATGATAGAGACTATCGATAAGTACCTTGTTCCACTATAATTGCTATTTCATTTGGCAGCCCATGACCATGAATGTTACATTTTGTATATTATTTTATTGGTTGTTATTTATTAATGTGATCATGGTGGGTCATACTTTAAAAGCTAAATGTTATGAATCATCATAGTATATTAGTAGAGATAGTTGAGGAGAGACCTCTTTGGCTCACGGGTTAAGGAAGTATTTTGACTTCAATATCCAACCATCAACCATATCCTCGACACTTTTGACATCATGGAGGAGGGGAGACATTTATCTTCAAAAGACTTCTTCTACTTTGTAGGTTTTTCAAAGTTGCTTGATGTTACATTGGGGGAGTCATTGTTCTATGAATGACATTGGCATTTCAAATATTTTGTTTACTACAATTATATTTCTATCAGTTTGTTCTTGGTTGTCACCAAAGAACAAATGTATTGTCAAGTTTTATCAAGAAGACCATTGGGGTGAAGCACAAACATCCTGTCTTGGCCATGTTGTTTAGGATATATAACAATGAGAATGATTCATTTTTGTTGGAGCATATTCAACCCTTGATTTTTTCAACATGTCTTGTTCTCCATTATCCTCGTATTTGTGACTTCGTCCTCTTGGCTTCTACCTTGGAGGGTCTTCAAAAGATCAACCTTAGAAAAATTAGGGTTTATGACCTTTATTAACTTGAATAATGTAGTGGGTCAAGATCTTTAAGGGGATTTTATTGCATATATAGAGTGTGGTCAAGACGGTGAAAACATTAAATAATTTTTCTCTACAGTTTTGTGTAATCTTGTACTCTTTGTTTGACCTTTGACATCATTCACTTACCTTAAGGTTCCCACCAAATGTTATTCTACACTATTAATAACTTTTGCTTTCATAATTGTGGCTTGCACTTTGAAGTCTCTCATTCATTTCTAAGCATCCCTTTCGTCTGGTTAGGAACTGGTGGTACTATGATGCCCTGCCACAAGTCTAAAAAATCCTCACTACCACAACTAAGTAGTGTTTAATACATTTATTGAAATAAAATGAAATGATGTTTTGAAGGCTATAATACTAAAAGTAATCTATAAGACCAAAAAAAGAAGGAAAATAAAGTCTATCGAACCAAATTATAAAATGAAATTATAATTTCGGCTTCAAATTACATTTTTTTTCAAAAACTTATTCTATATTAAATTATTATTTTGATGGCTAAGTTGTTATCCGAGAAAGAGCGCAAGCATCTACATATTATGTCTTTGGGAGAAAATAGCCCAAGTAGCTGGCTATTGGTTATGTCTTTAGGGGAAAAGAGTGTAAGAAACTAGATATTTGTTATGTTTGGGGAAGTACAACACAAAAAACTAGCTACCGGTCATGTCTTGACACCTGACAAGATCACATCCCTCGTGAAAAGGGATTCGTGGCCCTTGGGAATGGAATAATTTTGATCAATTTGACCTGTAGCCTATCCTCTAAGGAAATAGAGGACCAACATCAATTTTCAAATCCATGGATGCGTTTGTGTCGAGTGGGGACAAAGGGGCTAAGGACACTTTTGCTATCTTGGTGGAGGAGAATCTTGAAACTGTGGCCAACCTGGACTCCCTGTTTAGCACTATGGGATCTATGAATTTATGGACATGTGAATGCTTGGAAGGGACAAAGGGAATAAGGAAAACACTCTGTCTATCTTAGTGGAGGGTCATGTGGAGTCTGTAGCATAGCTAGAATCCCAACTTCAGGCTATGGGATGACCGAGTTACAGGCTGCGAATCTCTTGATGTGTTGTTTTTGAATGGAGACAAAGGAGCTAAGAAAAACACTAGTTGTCTTACTGGGTACCCATGCCAAGAATATTTTGAAGTTTGACTCCTTATTTAGGGCTATGAATGTCTTGGTGGGGATCCACGTGAAGGTTGTGGAGAAGTTGGACTCCTTGTTTACAGTAATAGGATTACTGACTTATATGGGGTGTTCAGGCTTTGGCCAAAGATGCAAGATAGATAATCAAATTGTGGTTCTAGTGAACCTAGGAGGTCTGAGCGAGGGCCTTGTATTTGCTGAGAAGGTAGCGCTGGACATGTCTAAGTACTTGTCTCTTTCGAAGGGAGTAGCAGGGTCAAACGTGATGGAACATCTGTTTGGAGAGAGGTTTATTAGATGAGATTTTTCGCTTCAGGTTTTTGCATATTATATGCTTAATGATTTGGGTATATGGGTAGGAAATTTTTGTGTACTAAGAAAATTAGGATTTCTATCCCAAAGATTGCACTGTGTCGAAAACTTTATCTAATGAAGGCTAATAGAGATGGGTGGTTGGGTTTTCATGTGTTTACTACTACCACTCAGAGGCTTTGCAACCATTATTTATCTATTGCACCACTCTCAATATGACATTGTGACTATCATACCATGCATTTCAAAATAAATGGTTCCCATAGCCCTTGCTCCATTCAACGTCTCCATGATTTTCAACAACCACGACAAGGGTAATATTTTCACAACACTGCTAGAATTGAAATTATCACTATTTGCTGCATGTTGAGGTATGGAACTTGAACTAAAATTACGGTTTTATGTCTTAATTATACTTCTTGCTCAAATATTACTGATTTTTTGTTGTTTGCTAAAACCATGGGAGATGAAATTGACAAAAATTTCCCTTTGTGGCCCATCTCACTATTTTTGGTGTATTTGAGGGAATTATGAATTGGATTTCTTATATCATGATTAAAATACATTGTATATAAATTAGAAGGATATAGAGCTCATTTAGTTGTGTATTTTCATTGAATATTCACCTCTATTTTTTATGTCACGAGCATAGTCGCCAATTAGAGACCTCAAGATGCATGCTTTCTCTTAGAATTCTTTGTGGTGTTATATTTGTGTGAAATCAAAGAGGCCTCATTCCTTTTTGGAATGTCATTTTGGTCAGAAACACAATAGTGAGAATTATGGAATTGGGGCGATAGGATCTCATGAGTTAGCCAAGGTTTCATTGGAATTTTGGGAATAAATGACGTTTCCATTGAAATGGAGCATATTTTCCTATGTTTTCTTTCATCTAATGAGTATATAAATGTATCCCTAAAACACATTTTCAATCGTTAAGCTTTTGTAATCAACAAATAAATAGAGTGGTAGTATAGGGTGTGGTCTAGTCCTACTAGTTTTTGTCTCAACAATTCTTTCTGAGTGTGCTTTAAGAACTCTACCCTAAAAGTTGTGTTTCATAGAGAAAGATATGAAAAAACAAGTTGCTTGACTTCATCACTTGTCCTCGATAATAATACTTTCAATTGTTGATAATGTCAGTAGAGGTGGCTCTCACATCAACCAATAAATGAAATGAAATGTAATGCCCCGTTGGTTATATTCAAGACAAAACATGAAGCATCCAAATGGAAATAGGAATACAAAAAACTGATGAAAGAAATTCCCTTGGAATGAGTGATTACCAATCATAAATAATTTTCAAAGTGAGGAGGCATATGTAATACAATGGGCTGAGGGATGTCTTTATATATATAATGGATAGGATTGGAGATTTTTCTTGAATTGGTAATTGGTAATTTTTCTTTGCTAGAGTTTGAAATCTGTGTGACCTTATGATGCTTAATTGTAGATTTATCCCTTTATGATGGGGTAATTTTTATTCATTTGATAAAAAATTTGATCATTATTATTGTTAATACCATGTATATTGTTCACATTTTGTGTAGTAGAAATAAATTTGTAATAAATAAATTATTTTTAGCCGAAACCTTTGGTTACATAGCTTACATTGTTTCTATCAAGTATTTTGAATGCCTTTTACTTGATTTGATAACACCATTTTTCCTTAATGGGTTTCTTTTCTAATGCTCACTTTATGAAGGTTTCACATTCAAGTTTCATAGATTACTTTCATTGTATTCTTCCCTTGACTTCTCCATAACCCTTTATCCCATATTCTTATTGATGGTTAGCTATAAAATAATACTTCATAATAGGATATGTCTTACCTATCTTTTCTCTCCCTTGTCTCTTATATCAAGTGTCTCATCTAACTACCATAATAGGTATTTTGATACCTTTTTGGTTTTTTCATGTCTTCTTCAATTAAAAATTGTTAGTATATTTCCAACACCCTCTTTATTTATGCCCACATGTACTGCCTGTCTATTTTGTCATCCATATTTAGTGCATGAAGATAAATCCATAATATATCTACATCTCCGCCCCATTTCCTATATTCTCATATCGTAATCACATGCCAAACTTCTTATCCCCTTATACTATCTCCTAACATACATAATCAACAGTAAATTGCCTCCCTAAGAATCCATATGTGAGGACTTAAAAAAGATGAGATGAACCCCAAATTATGTACCCTAGAACATATACATTCATATTTTTTATTTTCACTTTATGAATAAATATAATATATATTCTTCTTTTAAGTTTGACAACATTACCCTATGTTACCCTCGATTAATTTTATTTTCCCTAACTAAACTATTTCTTGTAAAACTCCTTCAAATATTCTAACTTCCCACACTATTGGCATTCAAAGTTCTGTACATTACCTTAAACATTGTAATTGTGATGTTACTTCCCTCTCAATTTCTCCCTTCATTTTTCTCAGAAATTTGTATTTTCCCTTGAAACTCATGCTACTAAAACCATTTTCAACCTTCATCCCCATTGCAACTACCAAATTATTGTTCCACTAATCATCACAACTTTAAGTCAATATAGTAGAATCTAGTTACATTAAAAGTTTGAATAAAAGGAGTGCCAATGTATCTTCTTCTTTCATCGTCAAACATGTCCTTGGTTTAAATTTTTTATAGTATTAGGCTTTGTAATGATTCACTTTCACCCATGTTGGTGGAAAATCATAAATGTGTAAGAAAATAAAGCTTTACATTATCTCAAGTTTCATGTGAACTCTTTTAGCTACTGCCAAATGCCTACCACATTACTACAGGTCTATTCTAGAAATGTTCTTAGGCTAATAATACAAACAATTAATACACTTACAATGCAAAATGGATTTCGTGAACATTTACAATGCTACCTACTATAGAATAATGCTTGAATGCTTAAGAAATAGAGGATCTTGCATTATAGCATTCCAAGGAAGAAAGTATAAAAATTCATTACTATATTGATATTTAAGCTTTTATTAGTTTATCATGATTTGTTACATGATGTCTTAATCACTATTATAATTTTAGACGAATAGTGTATAAAACATATTTGCCAATTTCTATCCAAAACACATAGCTAGAGCTACAGTGACATATTGTACAACTTCTCCATTGATTACATACTACAAGAATAGCATGGATCTATGGAATCAAGTCCAGATTAGGGAATTATTAGTGTATTTAGATGTGCTAATAGGAAGCATTGTTGTTAATAATTGTGCTAATGATGACAACACAAAAATACCATTGTTACTAGTGACAACTTTTAGTTCCATTCTTCGTAGCCTATCACCGGGGATCAACGTGCGCTTATACTATGTCTGATTTTCAGAGATGTTTCGCACATGATCTTCACTGCAAAACATTGCATAACTGTGTCCATCATAAATAGCTTGAGAAAATATTTCCAACAGTATATCACACTCCTAAAACCGGCTCTCAGATCAGAAGATATGACCGAATGAATAAATGACTCAAAAATCTCCCATGCAGTAGTTCATGTATTGAATGATCCAGAGGAAGCTAAGAGATTTCAGTGGTTGGTTTTGTGGCTGGATTGTGATAGTGAAGGAGAGAACTTAGCCTTTGAGGTCTATTATTGTGTTGCTAATCCTCATCTCAACAGATGGCGAGCTCGTTCTGCTTTGATTGAAAGAGATATCCATGAATCTGTGCAGAGGACATTGTACATTGTTGACAATGATATTGCGGGTGAAAGGTTGGTTTATAGCCACTAGTCTCATGTTTCTAGAGATGGATTACACTTTCTACAGTTGCGGTTTGGCATTAAAGAGTTTTTGATAATTGATCCACAAAGTATGAGTGGAGTTGTCATTGATGCACCAGAGGCCACCGAGCTTCAAAGTGTTGTTGCAATTGCTTTGTAAAATTGTGAAAGTTCTATTAGGATCCGGCCATCGTTTGTACCAGTTCATGATCCAACTTGCAAGGCATATAAAGGCATTCAGAACATTGATACAACACTGACTCGAAGGTTTGAAGCAGATCACATCGACAGCCAGGTTCTAGTAAAATTGATGCATTTGGATGGTCTCTATGAGCTCTTTATGTCAAAATTGGAATTTGCTTTGTCTGGTTCTTTTGCACCAATTATCCAAGTGCACTACACAATGAGACTGACATATAGGGCACATATATTGGGACATGAACTTGAACACCATGACGAGAATGAATCTTGAAGTACAGAGACTAGAGTGAGCATGGAAAGTGATTTATTTGACAATAGACAATGGGATGATGACTTCCCTTGGTCTGAGTGGTACTCTGCAAAAGATCCAGTTGAAGGATTTGAGTTAATCACCATATGGTCAGATAAGGTGGTTGAAAGTTCTGCTGAGATGGCTGAAATTGAAAATTCCTTTGTGCTTGAAGCCAATAAGTGGTTTCTTGTGCCCATAAATATCATGGATGGGAACCATTTTATTGAAAATAGTCTAGGTGTTTTTGTATCAAGATTGTGTGCTCTGGTGCAAGCATTTTGTATTTCATTCAACGTACAATTTGTGGAGGATTTTTTTACAACTGAAAATCCACATATTCATAGTGTAACAGCATCAATTGTTATTCCTCCACCTACTGTTCTTGATCGAGTACTTAAAGATCTTTTCCATGAAGGGCCTTTGGTTTGGAAGTTGCAACATATGAGCCGTTTCTGTACTTTCGGTGGAATTCATGCGTGAGGTATGCTGGTGTTGGGACGAGTTACAGCCCTTACCAATGATGTCAAATGATGGAACCATTGACCTGAGTTGTTTTTTAGTGTATCAAAAGTTACAGATGCTTGTTGTATGTATCAATAAGAAAACTATGGAGCACAAAAAAACATGGTAAATGCAATAAAGACAAAGACTCTGACTAAAGAAAGGATGCAAAGCAGGTAGAGATCAAACCATTGGAAAGGAATGTAGCAAGAAAGGATAATTCTCAAAATATACTTCATAAAGAACGTGGCAGCTTCAGGTCTACTAAAGGTGTGAAATGTGTTGGTAATTCTGAGGCATCACTGTCTTACTTGGATAACCATGATAAAGCTACAAGGTCTGATACTGAAAATTGATCTTTGCATCAAGGACGAAGGGGTTCAACTAGACCAGCCAGACATCTAATGTTGTTGAAGACCTACTAGAAAATGCATGTTCATTTTGCTCAGGATATACTGATAATGACACAGGATATGCATGAAGAACGACAACAGGCAATTGAAGCCCTCAGTGACTCCCTTGATGTGAAAAGTTTACATGCTCAACTAGAAAACGAATTCTAGCCTCAGATATGGCAGCTTTTAAAGTAGAAAATATAGAGGAAGTATTTGAAGATTTCATGAGATGACATTCACCAAGTGACTGGATTGATGATTCTTTAGACAAAACCATGGAAGGTCCTGAATGTATAGTGCAGGGGAAAGTTTAGCCATGAAATCAGTAGCACTTACACCTAGGAAACAAACAGAACAATAGGTAGAATAGTTAGTTTTCTAAAAAACACTCATTAGCATGATATCCAATTGTTATATTTCGTTGCCAAATATCCACGCCCCTACAACCACAACAACAACACACACAAGTCAAAATCGAAAGCCAAGACAATTTAACTGGCACTACGCGTAGCACTGTGGCACTGCGCTCCTGGGTTTAGCACTGTGTGTAGGACTCAGTACACTTACGAAGCTCTTAGAGAAGTAATAATGTTCAAAAATCAATTCTGGCATCGCAAGGTACTCCAACAAGCAAGGTGGTGCGGGAAAAATATGCTCAGGTTACCAACAATCCAGAGTGAGAGTGGCAAGGTTTGGAATCTTTGAAGGTTACATTTCACCATGCAATGAAAGATGAAGATATCTGTGCATGTTATATGACTACCGAAACATAGCATTGTTGGTGATGTCCTAAATGAACTCAAAACAAAGGTGGATCTATCTAACCCAAATGCAGAGCTCTGACTACTTGAGGTCTTCTACCACAAAATTTACAAGATTGTTTCTATAAATGAAAAGATTCAGAACATAAATGATCAATAATGGACTTTGTGGGCAGAGGAGATCCTAGAAGAAGAGAGGAATCTGCGTCCATGTGACAGTTTAATTCATGTTTATCATTTTAACAAGGATTTATCACAAAACTAGATGATCCAGAACTTTGGAGAATGTTTCTTTTTTGTTATTCTTGAGGGTGAGATCTTATCATAGGTTAAAGAATGAATAAAAAAAAATTGTAGGTCCCCGAATTTGCTAAGTGGAAGTTTGCACTGCTTTTCTTGGGTCGTCCTGAGTACTTTCAAGATACAGACATTGTATACCATCGTTTTCAGAGATGAAACATTTATGGTGCTTGGGAATAGCACTTTGGGTTGGAGTATTTTGACAATACATCAAAGAGAATTTACCAAGTCAGCCAGAACGACCATTCATTTGAGAGGTTTGTGAATATATACAATTGAAAAGTAGGGATTGCTTGTCTTGTAGCAATTCTCTTTTATGGATGGGACTTGAGGTTGATTCATCTGTAATATAAATCATATGATAGTTTGGATGGATGTCCACACTTCTCTATGCTATAGAGTGTTGGAGTGTTATAACATAACTATATTAGTTTCAGATCCAGCATGTGACAAAGATCAAGTTGGAGAAAACTTCAACACGTGGTAGTATGCAAATCATTTAACAAAAATATGTCAAGGATTTTGGGAATCTAAGGCATCTACGGGTCATAGGTGGAGGACAATTATCCTAGATTTCCAGCAATGGTTCCAAAACAAACTTTGACAATTCGACTTGTGGCAGCGAATCAATTGTTTTACTTTTCATTTATTTTGTTTATGTTTTTTATGAGATTTAATTAGATTATTTAGTGATAACCTAATTGATCTAGATTTAAAAAGGAATGCAAAAATATACAGAGATAACCATATACAAAAAGATGCAGCAGAAATAATACTTCATTTCATTAATGTAAAATACTAATATATGCTTACAAATAGAAATGGAAATAAACCGACTAGGGGGATGGTAGCTTATCTCTGAGAAGAGATGTGGTAGCTACATGCCTCTGAACTGTGTTACAATGAGCCTTGAGGGCCCATTTATTGTTGAGAAACAATGGAAAACCCTTAAGATGCCAAAACCTAACCCTAAAAGATGAAACGCCAAATTGTGGGCCCGTTTTGGGTAAGTTGGTACAACAACTTCCCGGCGTCATAACTTTGCTACCCGATCTTCGTTTGATGCGTACAATAGCTTATTAGAATGATCTATCCAAGAACTACAACGTTCGGAAGAGAAACATGTTGGAAATAATACTAAGAGGGTGGGGGGGTGAATAAATATTATCAAACTCTTATCAATTTATACAAATTTGTTTAGATCTAACAATTGAAACTTGCATATAACTTCAAAACTTATAATTTTATTTATTCTTCAAATGTTTGTCATTAATCTGTATGTGAGAACCATAGAATAATGAGAAGGAACACAAAATAAATAGTCACACCAAGGAACACAAGATGTAAGGTGGAAACCCAATGTGGGCGAAAACCACCTGCTGCAGTATGTCTCTATCTTCTTTCAATTAGAAACTTCTTCTTACAATGATTTTGTGTTGGTGCAGTCTTTTACCAGTACACAGGCTGCAAACTGTAGAGAGCTACAACCCTCTCTCATTTTCTAGCTTCTTCTGGAAGGGAGATACAACCCCCTTAGCTCTTGTACTAGCTGAAATACTAGTACGTAGGTGCTAACCTACAGAAGGCTACTACCTTCTCTTTCCTTCCAGGGACCACGTTTCATCAATTTTTAAATAGGATCCAAAACATCATGTACATGTGCATCACCCAATCTCCTTTAAACAAATAACTTCTCAGAATGCAGTAACCAGAAAATAACACCAGTAACCAGAAACCAATTTAAACCCAGATCTCTGCAGAATTAGATAAAAGACAACTAAAATATATTTCAAGAAAGGTCTGCAACTTCACTGAAGGAGACCTACAGATATCTGCACTTCTTCCGTGATGAGTATGTGCAACTCCGCACCTGCTTCTTCTCTGGTTCTGCGTACCTCCACACTGTGCCATTGTCGCTCTCTTTAGTAGATCTAACTTATAATGCTTCGGTTTCTCCTTGATTTAGATTCAACTATGTCTCACCAACCGATTATAAGAAATTAAAATCTTGCTCTTCTTAAGATTTTCAACACTTGTGATTAGCCAAATGATCTCCTTTCCTTTTTATAGGCTAGGCCTCATTCAAAACCATGGACCAAAACCATAGGATCAAAAACTGTCGGACTAATACCATGAATCAACCATAAGATTTCCCATGTGCGTGTGCTTTTCTCTGCATGAAAGTGTGTGAACTTTTCTATGCATGAAAGTGCATGAAAGTATGTGAACTTTGCTACACTATAATTTATCATCTGAGATGAGTGGGTTGCCATCAAGTACAATATATGTATCATAATGCCAACAATCTCCCCCTTTGGGCTTGATGGCAACAACAACCAATCACTCTCACCCTTTGACATCAAGGGCAAAGGGGCGGACTACCATTCTCCCCTTGAGTACCTACGGAAAACTTTGAACGAGCTCCCACTTTGTATATGCTATATGCTGAAATGCTGTCTGCAAAAAGATGTTATACAAGAAAGAACATGACTCCATACATTATAAGTAACCTTCCTATCATCAAGACTCATACATACATCCATCTCCCATCCAAGTGGGAATACACTAGATAAACAAAACTTATTCATCCCAGGCATAGTGGGGAAACCAAAATAGGATGTTACATGACCTTGATATGAAAAGAAGTACATGACATAGAGACAAGAACAACTATCAGCAGAATCAACCTTCAGACCAGCACACATTGATCTACTCCACCAGAAAACTCTTGAGAAATCAAACCAAGGACTTCTAAGTTAATGCCAACAATGCGTCATTAGAAGAACATATGCTCCCCCTGAACCTATGCCAGATGATCTCTAATAGACCCATTCGACCCACATAGACCGACAAATGTACGTGTATCCACCTGTGTACAAAAGACAAGATTCAATAGCAGGATGATGCATCAAAAACTCCCAGCTTCTGTCTGAGATATTCGAATGTCTCCCTGGGCAATGGTTTGGTGAGTATATCAGCAACTTCCTCCTTGAAGGGAACATACTCCAATTTGACCTCTTGTTCCAGCACTTGTTCCCAGAGAGAATGATACTTGATTGGTATGTGCTTGGTCTTTGAATGCATGACTGGGTTCTTTGAAATGCTGATTGCACTTGTATTATCACATAAGATGGAGATATGTGGAGTACAAGTGATTTGAAAATCCTGCTAAGTTTGCATTGTCCAAAGGAATTGTGTGCAACAAGATGCAACAACCACATATTCTACTTCAGCTGTAGATAAAGCAATCGAACTTTGTTTCTTGCTGAACCAAGATACTAATCTGGAACCCATAAAGAATGCACCACCACTAGTGCTTTTTCTGCCATCCACGCTTCCAGCCCAATCTGCATCTGTATAAGGATGAAGAGTGAGATCTGTATCTCTAGGATACCATAGACCATAGTTTTGAGTTCCCTGAAGATACTTGAAAATTCTCTTTACTACCTGAAGATAAGTTTCCTTTGGATTTGCCTAAAATCTTCCAACTATTCCCACTGCATGCATGATGTCTGGTGGGATTCCTATTAGATAGAGAAGACTACCAATCATAGATCTATAGGTTGGTTGATGCACTACTGCCGAGTCATCATTTGCGCTGAGGCTGCATCCTGTCACCATCGGGTACATACAGGTTTCGAATCCTCCATCGCATATTTCTTCAAGATTTGCTCGAGGTACTTGCTTTGAGATAAAAAGACACCGCCCTCATTTTGTTGCATTTGTAAACCAAGAAAATATGTCAGCTCTCCAATCAAGGACATTTCAAATTCTTTCTGCATCACCAAGGCAAAATTTTGACTCATAGCTTCTTCATTGCTGCCAAATATGTTATCATCAACATACACAACAAGTATTAGCAATTTTTCATTTTCAATTTTTATATAAAGATTTCTATCTATCGATCCTTTTGAAAAACCTTGTTGATGAAGGTATTTGTCTAGACGATAGTACCAAGCCCTTGGAACCTGTTTAATACCATAGAGAGCCTTCTTAAGTCTGCATACAAGTTTTGGATCATTTCCAAGAATGAATCCATCTAGTTGCTCAATGTACACTTCTTCTTCTAAGTCTCCATTCAGAAAGGTAGATTTCACATCCATTTGAAATACCTTGAATTTCTGAAAGCTAGAGAGAGCAAGGAACATTCTGATGGCCTCAAGTCTAGCAATGGGAGCAAAAGTTTCTTCAAAGTCTATTCCTTCTTGTTG
>APFE031291112.1:31518-68389 GCA_000404065.3 Pinus taeda
GTGCTTCATAAGTCCTATCCAGACCATCCTTGAATAGTCGTCAATGAATAATATAAAGTATTCTTCTCCCCGAGGTGAACTTTTCCTAGATGGACCACATACATCAGTATGGACAAGCTCAAGTGGCCTGCTAGTTGATCCTTCCTTCTCAGGAAAGTTAGTTATGGTTTGCTTACGAAATTGACATGAGTTGCATATTGTATTGTTTGGAATTCTGATGTCTGGAAGACCACAAACTGCCTGGTATTTGCATGCTTTCCTTATTTGTTAGAAGCTTAGGTGCCCCAATCTTTGGTGCCATAGCCAGTGTTCATCATTCTTGCTTAGATAGCATTGATGTTGTACTTCTTTAAATATATATAAATTATTTGGAGTTCTTATGCCTTTGATCACTGTTTCTCCTGTATCAAGATCACGAACACTACATCCATTTGATCGAAATATTACCTCAGTTCCTTGATCGCACATCTGACTGACACTGAATATATTATGCTTTAAGACATCAGCATACATAACATTTCTAGCTTTGACCTTTTCTTTCAACAGAACATAAACTTTACCTTTTATGAGTACAGGGGTGTCATTTCCAAATGAGACCTTCTTCTCCTTTTCTAAGGCACTATACGACTGAAGTTTTTCCTTATCACCCATCATATGTTTTGAACATCGACTGTCGATGTACCATTGATTTTCCTGCCCTTCCACATATAAGGCTATACCACATATTTTTCGTTGCAGTTCTTACATTCTCCATGTTTTGGCACTCGAGGCTTGTTCCTTCTAAGTTGTTTGGCGAAACCTACTCCTGCATTGAGAATCTTCATGACCGAAGCTATTACAAATAGAACATTCAATTTCATTTTCAAGAACAGAAAAGTTATTGTACGTTATTTTCATGATCCCAGTCATACTTCTTTGTTTTTGAGCTTCTCTAGTCATGATTGTCTTATAGGCAACACATTAAGCTGCTTTGTGACCAAAGTTATGACAAGAGAAGCATTGGCCATTGAAGAAACTCCTGCGATTATCAAATCTACCAACCAAATGATTGTAGATTCTACTGTCATCCATTCTTGAGGTAGATTGAGAAGATTTTACCTGTGGTTGATTGTAGCTTATGTTCATCCTTAAGGTGGATTGCCCCCGATTTACTTGGTAGTCTTTGTTCATTCTTGAGGTAAATTGTCCCTGATTTACCTGGTGATCTCCATTGGGCCTTTGCTAACTCCTCCTTGCTGCATCAAGATAACTTTTGGAGGTGGATGGTTTCTGCGCTTGAGATGTTTCTTCATTATATCCCAGACCTGTCTTGATTAGGGGAGAACGTTGCACATTGATAATCTCATCTAGAGTTTCAGATCCTTTAATAAATCTAAGATTAAGAGCTTTTGTTTTCTCAATCTCTTTTATAAGTCCCACAATTTCACATTCTAACTTTTCATGATGTTTTTCCCTTTCAACTAGTTGACATTGCAAAGTATCAATAATCATATTTTTCTCTTCTAAACAAATTTTGAGTTTAGAAATCTCTTCATAAAGACCTTCTTCATATATAGCATCCATGAAATCATCATCTTCAAAAGCCATTAAAAGTCTATAATTATTACCTCGTTCATCTTGATCACTATTTGAGAGTCCATCACTGTCTTCATATGTGTAGTAGCTTTTCTTACTTACATTCTGTTTCTTGTTCCATCTAATAGGTTCCTTACCTTTTTCAAGCTTGTCTTTCTGAGGACACTCGGCAGCATAGTGACTGACTCTTCCACAAGCAAAGCATTTGAAGGGTAACTTACCTCTGAATCTTCCAGCACCCCATTGAAGGTTCTTGACAAAATTTGATTCTTCCTCTTCTTCTGACATATGTCCTGACTCATAGTAATCTCGTTTGCCTGAAGCCTTGAATACATCTTCTCTCCTGTCTAAAGGTCCTCCTTTCCTCATTTCGTAAGCGGTTAGAATTCTGTGTAGCTATGACATGGTAATTTTTTGTAGATTCTCCTTTTCTTCTATTGCTAAAACTTTTGATTCAAACTGAGGAGACAAAGATCTTAGAACCTTTTCAACCACAACCGCCTCTTTTATTTCTTCACCCAAGTTTTCCATACTATTAAAAATATCATCTATTTGTAGGAAATAGTTAGCCACACTTTCATCATTGTACATTCTGAAATTTTCATACTGAATTCTGAGGGTTTGAAGCTTTGCTCATTTTACCTCTTCATCTCCTTCATATCTCAGAACGATCTTGTCCCATATTTCTTTTGCGGTTTTTTACTGTATAACCTTGATGAATTTTGATTGAGATAGACGTCCTAATAGAGTATTGACAACCTTTGCATTTGTTTCAAACTTCTTCTTCTCAGCCAGATCTATGGGAGTTGTTCATGGAAAAGTGTACCCTGTATCTATCATATCCCAGACTTCTGTACCAAGAGATTCAAGATAGGCAGTGACTCTTACCTTCCAATAGATGAAATTGGTCCCATAAAAAATTGGTGGCCTGATCGATGATTCTCTCTCGTAGTTGCTCATGATGATATATCTTCCTTCAAGTGATCAAGATTCTTCTGAAGGACCTGCTCTGATACCAATTGTTGGAAATAATACTAAGAAGGGGGGGGGTGAATCATTATTATCAAACTCTTAACAATTTATACAAATATTTTCAGATCTGACAATCAAAAATTGCATATACCTTCCAAACTTATAATTTAATTTATTCTTCAGATGTTTGTCATTAATCTGTATGTGAGAACCATAGAATAATGAGCAGGAACACAAAATAGACAGTCATACCAAGGAACACAAGATGTAAGTTGGAAACCCAATGTGGGTGAAAACCACCCGCTGCAATATGTCTCTATATTCTTTCAATTAGAAAACTTCTTCTTACAATGATTTTGTACAGGTGTAGTCTTTTACCAGTATGGAGGCTGCAGCCTGCAGAGAGCTACAACTCTCTCTTGTTTTCCAGCTTCTTCTATAAGGGAGATAAAACCCCCTTAGTCTTGTAGTAGCTGAAATACTAGTACGTAGGTGCTGACCTACAGAAGGTTACTACCTTCTCTTTCCTTCTAGGGACCACGTTTCACTGATTTTCAAACTGGATCCAAAACATCATGTACATGTGAATCATCCAATCTCTTTTAAACAAATAACTTCTCAGAATGAAGTAACCAGAAAATAACACCGGTAACCAGACACCAATTTAAACCCAGATCTCTGCAAAAACAGATAAAAGACAACAAAAATATATTTCAAGAAAGGTTTGCAACTTCACCAAAGGAAACCTGCGGATATCCGCACTTCTACCCTAATGCGTCTACACAACTCTGCACCTACTTCTTCTCTGGTTCTATGCACCTCCGCACTGCACCGTTGCCGCTCTCTTCAGCAGACCTGACTTATAATTCTCTGGTTTCTCCTTGATTCAGATTCAATTATGTCTCACCAACCGATTATCAGAAATTCAGATCTTTCTCTTCTTAAGATTTCCAACACTTGTGATTAGCCAAATGATCTCCTTTCCCTTTTATAGGCTAGGCCTCACTCAAAACCATGGACCCAATACTTGGGTTCAATACCTTTGGATGCAATACCATGGACCAAAACCATAGGATCAAAAACTGTCGGACCAATACCATGAACCAACCATAAGACTTCCCATGTGCGTGTGCTTTTCTCTACATGAAAGTGCGTGAAATTTTCTTCACATGAACGTGCGTGAACATTTCTTTGCATGAAAGGAACTTTTCTCTGCATGAAAGTGCGTGAAATTTGTTGCACTATAATTTATCATTTGAGATGACTGGGTTGCCATCAAGTACAACATATGTACATAATGCCAACACAATGTTCGTCCATGGACCCGTGTTGCTCCCAGATTTCCCAAAAAATGTCATTTAGGACGTCAAAACGGCTCCGGAGGTTCAGGACTCGAAAAACTACTAAAAATAGTAAATTTTGCTATAATTAAGGAAACTAAAAAACTAAAAGAGACTGTTGTGAGGGTCCAAGTGGGATAGGTGGGTGGCCACCAACATCCACCTGGATCATTCCTCCCCCTTAGGAAGCAATTGTCCCCATTGCAGTGAGTTCCTCCATATACTGAACTTGGTCCTTAGTGAGTTGTTTTGCAATCTTGGATGTGCCCAGTAATGGTGGGAAGCATCGACGAGGGAAGTACATATTGAACACTTGGTGTGAGCAAAGGAATGTAGGAATGATATGCTCCAAAGCATTACTTTCCACAGCTATGGTAATAGTGTAAGGACCATGTCAGCGTGGTCGGAGCTTCTGATTGGCTCCTGTAAGGCATTCTTTCTACAGATGCAACTAGACTTTGTTGCCCAACTGAAGCTTATGTGCTACCCCTATGGGTGATGAGAAGTTGTTCCTGTGTTCTTTCATGACTGTATCCCTTTGTTGGTGCTACTGCATGGAGGAACCCTTCACGGGGGTCATGGATGTGGTGACGATCTTCCCCTTACTTTGGGAGTGAACCAAACAGAAAATGGATTTCCTAGTCTGGGAGATGAGATTGCTACCTTTCTTGGTAGTGATGAAATAGGTGGTAGTAGGTGGGGCTACCTTCAGTATACTGTATAATGAATTATTATTTCTGGGAAAACTAGTGTCTTATCGAATGACTAGCCCTCTAGGTTTGACATCTACCCTAGAAACAACAATTTAAAGCAATTCAACAATTTCTTTTATGTGTAACAGATAAGAGAAAGATAATGGAACCAACCTGGAACTTCTGCTTAGTCCCTTGCTTGATCTCTCTCCCCCTCGACAGAGCTTGCAACTCCTCCCTGTACTTAACCCACTTGGAGAGTACCTGCACAAGTACAACAACAAAGAACCATCAAAGCATCGTGATCTATTACAACATAAACAACACATAATCAAATATATAATGAACAAATGATAGCATTCACAAATGATAACATTCATAATTACAAAATAATATGGAAGAAAACTTGAAGATCTTTATTAATATAAGGGAGAATTACAACCCAGTTGTCTTATACAGCATCATCCTCCCAACTTCAATCCTTCTTCACCTCATGAAATAACAAGATCACACCAACAATACAATGCTCTTTCCTCAATCACAAACTATCATCACTTCCTTGCAATTCACAATATTCCAGCCTTTGGATCTCATAGATGAGGGATCCATTTATAGATGTGTGCTAGGGTGTGAGTCATATCTAGGGTTTTGATTAGTTTCATTCCACTTGTCATGAATGGTTCCACCTAGAGATTTCTTGGATCTCTTACTCATCCATGGGCAAATTCAGAGAGGCCAGTGGCATAGGAGAAGTTTCTAGAAGATTCCATGAGCAACCATCTAGCAAACTATCTCAGACATTTGTCCATCCTCACCCATCACACCATATAGAAGGCCTAATTAGTATGCATCGGACCCCGGTAGTGTACCACTCAGTATGCATCGCACTTTGCTAGTGGAGTAGTCAGTATGGCTAAGTTTAGGCCATTTCTGGATGGTTTCTTTGGTGGAACTTTTGGGGAATGATGTAATCAGATGACTATGTTCTTTTAGGGTATGGAACAAATCTTTTAGGGGTTGATGAGCCCTAGTGACTGACATATAAGTTTGGGGTTGATGTGCCTAAATATGTATATAACAGTTGCCCCCTAAAGCATGTAGTCATAAATATTTATGTCGGGTGAAATGTTTTATCATGAGGATCCGAAGTTTCAAAACTAGAAGGTGACCTGCACAAGTTACAATAAAATACATCATCATAATATAAATTTCATGATCTAGCTGAGGTAGGCATTCCCATGCTCAACTCTATAAATTCTTTTCATGTCATAGATCAGATAGTCGTCTGTAGATGTAGACTAGTGACTCTTCAAATGTAGAGTCATCATACATGGTTCGGATGACCATCTGTGCAGGGCCTTTGTACATTTGATGTTTTTATATCCCTGAATATATCGTAGCTCGAATGGATGAAACTAGATCTGGGGTCTTCAAACTCATTCAATCTTCACCTGATGTACAAGTCGATCCATGTGAAGAGATGTTCTGAAGTGGAACACGGAAAGACATTGCTTGATTACCAGCCAATAATGTGTGTTGTTAACAGATGCGAGAGTAATCACCGATAATGATAACGACCCTCAAGGTACTACAGTACAATTCACGTGGTCTGAATATATGATCCGATTTCGAACGCCACACAAAATCTTTCACTCGAAGGCCATTGATGTCAACTTGTCGCCAGAAGTGAGAAACTTCCCATTGATGTATGCAAGCATCAAAGCGCTGAAAGAGGTGTTTCTAAGTCAACTTCTTCTATAATGAGCTGATGTCAACAATAATTGACTCATCGTAGGAGGGCCTTGATGTATCCCACATCTACGACACGAAATGAAGCAAATTATTTCTGGAGGTGAAAATGGACTGAAGACATAAGGTTCAGGAATGGTGGTCATGAAAGATGAAGGTTGAAAGTATTGCAGTGGATGAGGCATTGACTAGATTGTGGTTTCTCAACTGAATGACTTCTGTTGAACATTTCGGTGATACTGAGATGGATTGGTAGCGTTAACCCCAAAAGATGGATGGTGTGAAATACCAATGATACGATGACTGGTGAACGGAATAACCCAACCCGACTCAATCGTGGTGATGGAGTGAAAGTGTCATGTTTAATAGCGACCTGCTACCATAAATTCTTCAAGTTTCTTTCCCTTTTTCCCCAATCATTGTTGACTAGTACCTCTTTATTTTTGTCAAGCTTAAGGAGGATAACATATACTTGTTCTATAATTCGCCCTTCAGGTGAACCTGTCGCTATGTTTTAACAAGTCTAGTGACAGTGAAACTCTGTCTCGTCTAGAATGGACGAGTTTGTCGCTATTGTTTTAATGAGTTTAATGACAAGGATAACTCGGTCCTTTTCATGTTTAGAGAGTTTGAAAAGGGAAAGAAAACTCCAAAAGTTCATTTTCATAAAATAATCCCTTAAGTCTGAAAAAGGATAAAATAATACAGAAGGGATGACTTTTCCAATCAGTTTAACGAGCCGAAAAAGACAAGTGCTCGAACATTTTCGTGAGATAATCCCTCATGTCCAAAAAAGGATAAAATCATACAGCAGGGATGACATTTCCAATCACTTTAACGAGCTGGAAATGACAATGCTCAAAAATATTTTCATATCTAACGAGTCTGAAAAGGGTTTAAAGGAGACTCGGTTTTGAGGAACGAATGGTGTTTAGGATAGCAACTGGTTCCGGTGAATTTTGAACTTCTTAAAACATGGTGAATTCTAGGAAGAGGCTGGCTAATAAGACCACTCATCGCAATTGTTCCTCCAAAAGGGTAAAACAACCAAGTGAGAGCGTATGATTGGCCAAAGGGATGGTGGTGATGAGAGGTACACAACCAAGGCTCAAAAGGCTGATAGAATGGCAATCACAAAGGTTATTTAGTTGAAGGTGCGTTCATTTTTTACAAGCTTGAACCATGGGGGAGCTATGCTTGGATTCGATTTCATTTTTTTACAAGCTTGAAACAAACAAACTATGCTTGGGATGGGTTTGCATGCCCCCAGTAAGAAAAAGAAAGTCCCTTGTAACCAGATGGAAATCACTGCTGTAAGGTACGGCGATTTCATCTAGAATAGACAAAATGCCTCTTTGGCTTCATCCAGAATAGACAAAGGTGAATGGTGTGTCAGACCAATCACATCAGCTACAGGGAAACTTATCTTTACAACTACATGCATGCCCTCTAAGCTTCATTACATTCGCTAGACTACTCATGGATATGAGGTTGGTGGAATGAAGGTTCTTTTATGAGATCAAGTGAAAGAGTCGACTGGAATTTTACGAGATCTAATCAAAGACTCAGCTTGGAACTTTTCTCTAGGGGTCCTTGTTTCATTTTTTAATGAGCTTGGCACAAGACAAGGAACTTTACTCACATTTCTTGTTTCATTTTTTAAAGATCTTGGCACATGACAACAAACTATCCTCGAGCTTTGATCACAACCCACAAGAGGTCATGAAGGAGAGATCTGGTTCCAATGCCCCTAGTACATTATATACAACATCACTGAATTGATCATCATTCGATGTAGGTATGGAACAGGTTGCCACATAATTAATCCGTTATGGGGATTATACCATTCGTATAAATGAACCATTTAGGGACGATGGTTGACTAGGAGCTATATTTAGACTAGGAAACGAAAGTTGGTCAGTGGTGATAATCCTACCTTCATGTGAGAAACAAATCACTTGAAAGAGTGTTGAAACAATAGCTCCCATGTGATAGACATGGTTACACCCAAGAAGTAAATTTTAATCTAAAGGTCTTGGGATTACTATCACATTTAGATAAACAAATTTTCCTCCCAAAGTGATCGATAACTGAGGAAGGATCCCTAACGGTCGACTGGTTTCTCTATTAAAGCCCAACAGATTTTGTGTAACACGCACAAGCGATGGCGAACCAAGCACTTGCCAAGTAGTTGAGGAAAGGATACTCATTGATGCACCTTCATCTATTATATTGGCAGATACAATCATATTACAAACTTGTACAATGATCTAGAAAGGCATATAAGAAGGAAGGCGGGATTCTTCCAGTCAATTCCAATCAAAGGAAATGACTAGACTACTTGGAGGGGGTACCGTAGAAATGAGAGAATTAACCCCTTGATTTATGAGAACTACAGGACTTTCCTCCTATCTTGATGCAACTGGTCGATTGTCGCCAAGCTCATTTGAATCTAAAGAATCAAAAATAACTTGAGTGGTATCATTTTCGCTCTCTTTGGGAAAGGTACGATTAGATGAAGGTGAAATTTGGTCAACTGTTACCTTGACCTGTTGATTTTGGTTTGGTATAGACTCATAGGATTTACTTTCAGAGAGAGTGGTTTCGACCAACAATTGATTTTGGCCAGTCAGTCCGTCAATTAGTGAAGGATTTAGGGATATTTTCCTGTAACCAGATAGAAGTCACTATGGTGAAGCATTATGGTTATCCAGAACTCTTTTGGCTTCATCCGAAGAGGGACAAAGGTGAAAAGGGTGATTCCCTTCACATAACCTACATGGAAACTTGACCTCTCTCTTTTTTCAATGAACTTTACTATCACTAGTTGATGGCGTGTTACGAACATGATATACAGAGGTTGATGACACAGGATGGTGTGAATGGGAAGACAATTCTTTCAAGATCTGAGGAAAATAAGGACAATTTCGATGAAAATGGTCTCTTGTACACACTATGCATGGATATTTGACTCTGTGAGGCTTAATTAACGGGTTTTCATTAGATGTTGCATTCAAAGCAATGGTTGCTTGGTTGGCCACTTGTTGAATTGGCTTCTTCTTCTTCTTCTTCCCTTTCTTCTTCTTCTTAGCCACCTGGTTACTAGTATTAATACTTTCACCAAGCGAAGAGGAAGAGGGGGATGGAGAAACAAATGAGGAAGAAGGCAAAGGGTCAACTTTAAGATCAACTGGAGGTTGATTTCGTCCAGTTGGAGGTGTACTCGATTTCAGAGAAGTCTCGACATTTTGGAACAAGGAGGTTGAGAAAAACCATACTAGCAAGCCTATGGTAAATCCCGGAAGGGACAATGTAGCCATATAAGAAGCACCAATATTTCCGAAAGAAGGAAAACAACTAGGATTCCCATCAAAATGAATTCCTTGATTGGTGGACTCCGGATATTTCGACATATGTCTCTACCCAAGATCAACTAAGGAATGGGGATGTTATTCCTAATTCAATTGATTTTAATGATGCTTGGACACAACTTTACTTTTTCAGTTTTTAAGAGTCGAGAAAAAGCTAAATATGACTCTAGTATCCTTCGATTTTTAGTGAGCTTGAAAGGACAAGTGCTCAGATGGACCTTTTCTTTTAGAGAGTCGAAAAGGAACGAAAGTGACTACTATGGAAAATATAGACAGAGGGATTAGAAAACCAATCGCAAAACTAAAATATACACCATGGTGATAAATTGAAGAGAAATTACCAAGGACTTATGTACGACAGTCAATCTTACCGAATGTTGTGTTCAGTGCATTGCGATCAATAAGGCAGCAAACTCAACTTCCTATTGATAAAGGATATAAGCCTATTGTGGTCTCCCAATATATACGTGACGGTACGGGGAACAAAAGTTCATGCTAGCACTTGTCATATCAAGGAGGAGGAATCACCCAACCTTTAATGAAAATGATAGCCACTAGTTTTAACGACGCCGGAACACGTCTCTAGCCTAGACCTCTAGATATGTTACGTTAAGTTCTAGAGGGTTGTTAGATTCATTGAAATTCATTTTAAAGTTGATCTTATTTAGAGTTTACCTTTCAGTGGTTCACTGCGTGATGATGCTTTGAAATTCCTAAAATGCAATCTACAATGATAAACAATATTTGTTTATTTTAAGTAATGAAAATCCTAGCTATTAAGGAAAGAAGATTGCAATTATTTCAAACAAAGAGCAAAGAGCACACACTAGTGCATTTCCCTAAATCATATTTTCACATACAAACCAAAAAAATGCTAAATGAAAATGCATGTCTTTGTTTTCATTCTCCTTAATGTGAAAAAATGCCAAAAAGGAAAACTAAATGCTACAAAGATCTGAAATATTTTACTTAAAACAACATCTTCGACAATTTCTTCTTCAAAAGAGAAAGGAAGATTGAACGACACTTTTCAATTTTGAATAAAAATGTTTTCAACACTTCGAATATAAACAAATCAAATCAAATACATGAAAAAAAGTTCAATCGAGTATCAAGGGAAGGAAGAATCGACGACACTTCTCTTTTTGACACAAAACGACAATTACAACACTTTTTGTACCAAAGTGACAAATCGATTTAAACAACTTTTCGATACAGGATTTTAAATGATGAACAAATACAGAAAAACATTCACTAATCCTAATCTAATGGAGGATGATCTATGTGATGCAAGTAGGCTTCAGTAAAGAGGCACTATTCATTTGCAAGAAAACAACTAAACAGAACTGAAAACAAGGTCAATAACCCTCAATTTCTGGATGGAAAAAGAGTTCAGTCAATCATCGCACCTAGGCTTCATAGGAATTGAGATGCATCACACTTACTACACTCAAGAGGTGCTATGCATACTAATTCACAGTGGGAGACAGTGCGATGGTCCAGGGAGCGCAACTGAAATGCATTTTGGCTCAAATGTGCAGTTGTTTTCAATGAGTTAAGATGGGCTTTTATGAATAGTAAAGAGAAAAGTATGAAGGGATGTCTTGAGAAGTTACTGGGCTACCAAAAGGGCACCTAGATGTGCTTGGAAGTCAAATGTTTAATTCATAAACTGAACCAGAGATTGACTAAAGTAGCATTCATCTACTATGCAATTGCAGAGCAAGAGCAGTTCAAACGCTACTTGGTTGACTTTAGGCTCTGTCTATAGTTTGTAAAATAAATAATAACAACAAACAAACATTTGTTCTTCCCCAGTGGAGTTTCCAATTTGTTTCTGGGAAAACTAGTGTTTTGTCGAACGACTAGCTCTCTAGGTTTCGCAGCTACCCTAGAAACTACAATTTAAAGCAATTCAACGTTTTCTTCTATGTGTAATAGATAAGAGAAAGATAATGGAACCAACCTGGAACTTCTGCTTAGTCCCTTGCTTGATGTCTCTCCCCCTTGACAAAGCTTGCAACACCTCCCCATACTTAACCCACTTGGAGAGTACCTACACAAGTACAACAACAAGGAACCGTCAAAGCATCCTGATCTATTACAACATAAACATTACAAAATCAAATATATAATGAACAAATGATAGCATTCACAAATGATAATATTCACAATTGCACAATCATATGGAAGAAAACTTGAAGAACTTTATTAATAGAATGGAGAATTGCAACCTAGTTGTATGATCCAGCATCATCCTCCGAGCTTCAATCCCTCTTCACCTCATGAAATAGCAAGATCACGCCAACAATACAATGCTCTTTCCTCAATGACAAACTATCAGCACTTCCTTGCAATTCACAATATTCTAGCCTTTGGATCTCTTAGATGAGGGATCCATTTATAGATGTGTGCAAGGGTGTGAGTCATCTTTGGGGTTTTGATTAGTGTCATTTCACTTGTTATAAATGGTTCCACTTGTAGATTCCTTGGATCTCTTACTCATCCTTGGGCGAATTTAGAGAGGCAAGAGACATAGGAAAAGTTTCTAGAAGATTCCATGAGAAATCACCTAGCAAATTGTCTCGGACATTTATCCATCCTCACCCATTGCACCCTCTAGAAGCTCTAATCAGTATGCATCACACCCTGGCAGTGTACCACTCAGTATGCTCGTACTTTGCCAGTGGAGCAGTCAGTATGGTTCAGTTTAGGCCATTTCTCGATGGTCTCTTTGGTGGAACTTTTGGGGAATGATGTAATCAGATGACTATGTTCTTCTAGGGTATGAAACAACTATTTTAGGGGTTGCTGAGCCCTAGTTTATCAACATATAAGTTTGGGGTTACTGGGCCCAAATATGCCTATAACAATTACCCAAAGAAATAATGGCAACGGTAGCCCTTGACTCATACATAGTATGTCACCTCCACAAGTATGGCTGGCCTAATAGTACATCACAAACATCCAGAGGTGTAACATCACACAATACCTCGTCTATGAAGGGTTTGATGTTGTAAGGAAGGCGACATTGCTGGCAAAGTTTGAGATCTCATCCTTCATGAAGCCACACGATACTATATGGCTGTGGGTGTGGTGTAGTCTGTCGGCCCAATCGCTTCACAACCTCTACTAAGATGAGGTTCTTCTGGCTCCCACTGTCAACAATGAATTACAACGGTGAACCCTTCACCCATATTTGTGAGTGGAAAAGGCACTCCCCTACCTCTAGGTTTTTAGGCTCATTCTTCTGGATCTTGGCGATGGCAACAATGGCACTGAGCTTTGCGTCAATGATCTACTTCCCTTTTCCATTCCCCTTGTAGGGTTCTGACTCAGGGTGGAACATGCATCTGATTCAGAAGCCTTCAACTCAGCCACTGTGACTGCTTGGTCCGACACTCAGCTGTGTTGTGAGTGGGGCTCTTATGGAACTCACACCACTTTTTGGTGTCCTTCTTTGACTTCATCGTGTTGATCTTTTCTTGTGACTTTGACAGGTTGTCTTGGGTCACCCCAGCTTGGCTTTGTCCTTTGGTCTTCGGATTTGCAGATCCGAAGTCTTGCTTCTTCTGTTTGAACTTTTGCTTGATTTTGACAACATATCGGTACGTCATGCCACGCAAGGAGATGTTCAAGAATTCCATCTCTTCCTAGATGTATCTGTGTAGGCAGCCACTATATTTGAGTACCAAATGCAGCTCAGAGTCCTTGATACCCAACTGTGTGCCAAGGCTATAAAAAATGTTTGTGAACTCCAACACATCTTGGTCCCTTCCCTACCCTAGTGTGGTCCATTTGATGTATTTGTCCTCATAGCTTTTAATAGGGTATTACTGCTCCTTGATGGTATTTTGGAATGAATCCCAAGTGGGTGCGGCTGAAAATAGTGAGCCCGTACTTTCATTCTTCTGCTCGTAGTAGGTTTCCCACCTGTCCTTGACGTGGGGGGTTGCTTTGAGAAGAGCAAAAACAATATTTTCCCGACTCAAAAATTCATGAACAAAAAAATACCCATCTAATAGATTTAACCATTTGTCTACGACATCTGCATCTATTTTACCCTCAAAGATGGGGATTTCAGAATTAACTTGTACCGTAAATGGTGTGGTGTTTCCAGAGTAGCTGTTGGAAGCCAATGCGTCACCTCTGGGTAGCCGTTGAAGGATCCACACAAAGCTATCCATCATCACGTTCCTTTTCTGCTCAAGGGCTTCTTCGAGCAAGATTTTGATGGCATCTCCTACCCCTTCATCTTTCTTTTCATCCACCATGGGAGGCCATCAGGATTTGTGAGGCTAGTCTTGCAAGGGTTCGACGAGTTCAAGCCCTAACTCCTTATATCTCGACCTCGTTGGGAACATGCAAAGAGAAATAGAGAAAAAGCAAACCGCTCTCATACCATTGATCTAGATTTAAACAGGAATGCAACAAAATACAAAGATAACCATATACACAAAGATGTAGTGGAAATAATACTTCATTTCATTAATGTAAAATTCTGAAATATGTTTACAAATAGAAATGGAAATAAACTAGCTAGGGCGATGGTAGCTTATCTCTGAGAAGAGATTTGGCAGCTACATGCCTCTGAACTGTGTTACAATGAGGATCGAAGGCCTATTTATTGTTGGGAAACAATGGAAAACCCTTATCATACCAAAACCTAACCCTGAAACGCCAAATTGTGGGCCTCGTTTTGGGTTAGTTGGTACAACAACTTCCCGAGGTCATAACTTTGGCACCCAATCTTCGTTTGACACATACAATAGCTCGTTAGAAAGATCTATCCAAGAACTACAACTTTGGGAAGATAAATATTAGTCCATGGACCCACGTTGCTCCCAAATTTCCCAAAAAACGTCGTTTAGGGACTCAAAACGGCTCTGAATGTTCAGGACCCGAAAAAATGCTAAAAATAGTAAATTATGCTACAATTAAGGAAACAAAAAAACTAAAAGAGACAGTTGTGGGTGTCCAAGTGGGATAGGTTGGTGGCCACCAACATCCACCTGGATCATTAATTTATGTAATTTGACCGCAACAAATATTTTATTTTGATTTTTGTTTTAATTATTTTGATTCCTATATTTACGAAATCATAATTAGTATGTAATAAGGTATATATAGGGTGATTTTTGAAGATGTAAGGGTTTGATTTTGGTAGCAGAGAGAGGCTGCTTGGCACTATGTAAATTTTTCTTGATTACCATTTTAATAAAGTGGTTTTTACCCTTTGGACCTAGGATCCATCATGGTTTTTACTATTCAATATATTTTTCCTGTAATTCACTTACATATGTTTTTTCTCTACCTTGTTATAGCATTATCTAAGAGATGTGTTAGGAATCCATACCCTATGATGCTCCTTTCATGATTATTTTGTTGTTAGATGTAATGGTTGTCTTTGCAAAATTCACCCTTTGCTAGATGCTCTGTTGAGCAACCTTGTGTTTCTCTTTCGTCTAACGTTGCCACTGTAGATCCATCCCCTAATTGATCCCTGTAGGGCAGCGGTCTTTTTCCTTTTTTCTTCTCTCATTATATCTTTAATATGGCTATACATTGCGGTTACTATGCCCCATGTTTTCCGCAAAAACTAACCCCAAAACCATAGCCCAATAGTCGCTTCTCTTGGTGTTTTCAACCCACAATTTTTAACCAAATTCTTATTCTTCATAGCTAGCCTAAGATTTAGTTATCGCAGCCACATTTTGTTGGCAAAGAGAGATCCCTCTCTGGTTTGGCAAGGATAGATGATAGATCAAAATCTTGGTTTGTGGTTACCTCGGGGTTGCCTCTTCTTAGCCTTGACATTCATTCTGAATGCTAACAACAACATCAGTGCACAAGCCAATCCATGTAGACATTGACTTGGAGGCTTCAAATGTTATTACTTGGGTTTGTCACTCATCTCTTGAGATTCAAATGATGATAACTCAACCACCTGTAGGATAAACCAAAACAAGGGAATCCTTTTCTCAAAATACAAGCTTTATTTTCATTTCCCAAGGCTCAAAAGCAAGAGTGCTATGAGATCCATTAGATCTGAGAAATTTGACAAAGAATAACCTAGTATTAGATATCATTTTGGGATTCAACTGCGTTATTTTTAAAGTCATTCACGTATGACCATTTCCATGAGAGGTAGTCGTAACTGACTAATTTCTCATGATTTTTGAATAGTTCACTTAGCACTCATTGCATCGGGTGATGCTCACAGGGGTGAAGAAGTGGGATTGAAACTAGTGAAATGTGGAGAACGAATCACATAGCATCAATCATCACTTCCGGGGCTTGCACCCGGTAACCAGGACTTCCCAGGAGGTCACCCATCCCAGAACTCCTCTGGCTCAAGCGCGCTTAACTGTGGAGTTTTTCCACAATCAAGCCCACTTAGCTTGCTACCCCATTTGCAAAACCTTAGCAAGTATTGTGCCTCATGAACCATTCAAGTGGAGATCCCTTGACTCTTTTTGTATTTAATAACCTAGTAGTATGATTGTTTATGATGGGTTTGCATACATGAATTGACTCTTTCAGTAAAATTCTTGAATATAAGAAAGCCCGCAACTTGGAATAAGTTGCAGAGTAGGGGAATGAACTCAGTAGGTAATACACTTACCTCTATATGGGCCATAAATGAAAGCTTTACATTGATGAGACAAGGTCAAAAAGGCATTGATAGATGAACTCTTCATTGGTCATTGAATTTTAAACATGTACAAAATGGGTAATAGATATATTGCATTCATCACTTCTTTTGTAGATCTTTGGTACACTACGCATTGAATATTGTGTTATCACTTTAATCACTGCTTCTGTAGATATTTATCTTATGAGCTAGATAGAGTTATGATGGGAGCTACAGTCTTGTCTATTATTTTTCCACAGACGTAGTAATCTTAAGATTCATAGTGGAGGTTTCTTGGGATAGCTATGCGATCCTAATCTCATAATGGACATTAATCAGGATGAATCTAGAAGGCAAAGTACTTTTATCATGAATGCAAACATTGAATGTAAGCAGAGGATCAATACTAAGTACATGGAATCACAAATCCTAGAGACAAAAATATTTGCGAATGGAGTGGCATCTCATGTTCTTTCACAGACTTGGTTACTGGTATCTTTCTAGATTCCATAGAACTGTTAGGAAAAGTTCCTCCGTAGTTTGGAACTCTTAAATATCTTTGATCACTTGTAATGTCTGTGACCAATCTCACTGGTACACTTCTAAGAGAGATTGGAGATTAAAACAACTTAGTGTTGTTAGATCTATGAGGAATTAGACTAATACCAATTATACCCTCTTGAATTGGTAACCTGAGGAATCTCCAGACCCGTATTACCAACCACAACGAACTTGAAGGAATCCTCCCTCAAAATCTTGGCAATTACTCTTGTTTGGTCAATTTAATTATATATTATATTTGATAACCAAATGAGTGGAAAGAATCAACATACCACGAGAGCTTGGCAGGATATAGAACTTGAAAGTTCTTTGTGGAGGTGGTAATCAAAACATTGAAGGTGAACTCACTACTGAACTTAGAAACTATAACAATCTTATTATTTTGGGGCTTGGAGAAACGAGGATTTCTAGAAAAATCCCTCGTTCATTTGTATCATTCAAAAAAATGAAATCACTTGCACTTACAAATAAACTTTTAGGATCAATCCACTTGGTATGAACACTTTTTCTAAATTTGTATATCTATATATCTACAGAAATAGTTTGTCACATTTTCTACCCAAGGAGCTTGGTATGTTGCAAAAGTTGGAAAAACTTCTTCTATGGAAAAATAATTTGGTAGGAAGTATACCATTAGAAATTGGCAACTATACAAGCTTGGAGGTTATGTAACTATCACTGAACACTTTGTCTAGAATCATTCCTAACACACTATGTTACTTGAAGAATGTGGGTGAGCTTCAACTCATTGTTAACAATATTACTAGTTCAATACCTTCTTCCCTTGTTAATTGCACTACTCATATGAACCCATGTGAAGGAAGATTGAATCAAAGTTCATTGAAAAACTAATGTTATGAACATAATTAGGTGTTTTAAACATGAATAAATGCTTTTTTGGTCATTGTCATCCTTTTACAGAAACCTCCCTTGAAATCTAGTGAAATTTGCATAAAAGAGAGTGATGTCAAGTTTCACTTTCAATAATGGGGAGGTTGATAAATGAGTACATTTCTAGAATACTAGGTGAAGAGGTCCAGGGGTCAATAAGTGATAATTTTGGCATCGATAATTTGTAAATAATACTAGTCAAATATGGTACCAATAATGTTTGGAACTTCTACAATGCTAATGAGTCCAACTTCCCTAGGAAAGAGGACTTCTACAAAGAAGAATAATATTCCATTTCCATAACCACATTCCAATGAAAAGGTATATACTTATAGGGATGTAATACATCATACCATTCCTAAGAGAATTATAAGAATTTACATTTATACCCATGATGTAGTCTACATCCTCTAGGGTAGGTGTCATCTTTCTTAGCAGGAACACACATGTCTCTCTAGTAAGATTCCAATTTGACATTACCTATAATAACTACATATGATATGTATACATAGTTTGTACTTGGATGGCCATCTCGTAGCATATATTTTGTCTCATCCATCATAGTGTGATGGTAATGAACTCTTGGGTTGTATTATATTCTTCCCATGACTAGCCTATGTAGTTTAGCGAGAGGTTAGAGTGGGGGTGGAGCCCCCCGTTCAATGCGCCGATTACGAAGTGGGGGGCAGCAACCCCCCCTGTCCACGGGGTTTGAGGGGGATGAACAACGCCCTGGGGAAATAGTTTTTTGGACCCTATATTAGCTTGGGCGGACCTGCCTATGGTTTTATGCATGGTTTTTGGTCCATGGTTTTGGACATGATTGTTTTCAGTCGATGGTGTTGGATGCTTCGGCATGTATAAGTATGTATTGTAACATTGAAAGGAACATAATGAAAAATCAAGCTGGTAGTCTCGATTTTGGGATCCAGGGGAAATATCTATCTAAAAGTTTTTTATGTGTTCTACTTTGGCATTGTTTATTTTCTGTGTTTTAGAATTCGTATGTAGGTAACTTTTGTATGGGGTTAAAAGCTACATTTTGTATTGAAGTTGTTTTGGCTTGAAGGGGATGCCTTTATTGCTAAAGGGTTTCACTCAGGCCTGTGGTAGACCCTGTTCAGTGCGAGATCTATGGGATCGATTCTGGTGGTGAAAGAAGATGGCGAGCGGTGGAAAGATATAGATCGAGAAAATTAGTGGTCAAATTTTGAGTTATGAAAACTCAAGATGGAGGATCTGTCGGTGGACAAAGATCAATGGATCGTGGTAGATCCAGGTACTAAACCAATAGGAGTGTTTGATGAAGAATGGAAGAACTTGGATTGGAAGGCAAAGAGCATAACACAATTATGTGTCTCAGATTCAGTATTGCTGAATGTATGAGGGGAAGCTACAGCTAAAGATTTCTAGGACAAGTTAGGGACTTTGTATGAATCCAAGTCTCTGGTGAATAAACTGTTCCTACGAAAAAAGTCGTATAACCTAAGGATGAAAGATGGAGACTCGGTGAAAGAGAATATGAACACATTTAATACTGTGGTAAATCAGTTATTATCCGTTGATATTAAAATTTCAGATGAAGATAAGTGCATCAAATTGTTGTGTTCTGCACCAGATTCGTTGGATAGTCTGGTTATTACAATAGGTAGCAATGCAACTGCCTTGCAGTTTGATGAAATAGTCTCATCCTTGCTAACGGAGGAAATGAGATGGAAAAATATGGAGGCCAAAATGGTGATGCCTTTTCTGTATGAGGACGGTCCCAGAATAGAAAGAAAAATAAGTAATTGAGTGGGAGATCGAAATCTAGAGGGAGATCTAAATCTCTAGGAAAACCTATAAAGGTGGTGTGCTGGAAATGCAGAAAGGAAGGGCACTAAAAAAGAGATTGTAAATCTAAGGATCTTAATAAAGGAAAGGTATCTGATGATGCTCCTTCTTCGGAGGTGAAAACCACCTCAGATGAAGGTGGGAATGTGTACTTAGCTTCTTTAGGTACACATGTAGATCATGAGGCATGGTTGATTGACTTAGGTGCATCCTTTCACTCCACTCCTCTTAGAGAGTGGTCCTGTGAGTATGAGAAATATGATGGTGGTGATGTCTTCTTAAGGGATGATAGGAAGGCTAGGATCGTTGGTCGCAGAAAAGTAAAGTTGAAGTTACAAGGTGGAAGGGTTAGAACAATTCCGAGTGCTCCCCATATTCCTGCATTGGCCAAAAATCTAATTTCTATAAGCAAGCTAGATGATGCAGGTGTAAAAACTGTGTTCAAGAAGTGTACCCACAAGATGGTACATGAAGCACTGGTATTGATGCGAGGAGCTCGGATTGGAACTCTGTACAAGCTACAAGGTAGCAATGTTGTTAATGGGTGCAACAGTTCTGTGGTTCCTAAAAGTGGAGTAAAAAATATAGTGTTCTCTGCAGAGAAGAACAAGTTATGGCATCAAAGTCTTGGACATATTGGAGAGAAGGGCATATGAATACTTCATGGTAAAGGTATGGTAGAAGGTATGAGTAATAGCTCTTTGGATTTTGATTTCTATAAAAATTGTGTACATGGGAAGCAAAATCAGGTGAGTTTCCCCTCTGGTGGTAAGAGGGTGAAAAATATATTAGAGCTTGTGCACAGTGATGTGTTTGGACCTATGAACGTTCCATCACTGGGTAAGTCTATGTACTTTGTATAATTTATATATGACTTCTCAAGGAATACATTCATATATTTCCTTAAGAAGAAATCTGAAGTCTTTGATAGGTTTAAAGAATTTAAGGCTTTGGTGGAAAAATAGACAGAGAAGAAGATAAAGATGTTGAGGATAGATAACGGTGGAGAGTTTTACAGTAAGGAATTCGAAGAATTCTGTAAGAAGTGTGGTATAGCACAGTAGAAGACTAGTCCATACACATCCGAGCATAATGGAGTTGCAGAAAGAATGAACAAGATGTTGATGGAAAGAGCAAGAATCATGTTCAGTGGTGTCGGGTTAGGATAGGAATTGTGGGCAGAGTAGGTTACCTGGTCAACAGATCATCTTCATCAGGGTTGGAAGATAAGACACCACAAGAGGTATGGACTGGTAAAAAAACCCTCTCTTTCACATCTGAGGACATTTGGATGTGACGCATATGTACATGTTCCAAAGGAGAAAAGAACCAATTTCAATAGTAAATCTGAAAAATGCATATTTATTGGGTATAAAGATGGTTTAAAAGGGTATAAGCTTTGGAACCCACTAACAAGGAAGGTTATGTACAACCAAGATGTGGTGTTCAGAGAGGTGAAAGATGTTATTAAACACGAAGTCCAACCAAAGGAACCTGAGAAGATAGATTTTGAGCTTAAGGAGGAAGAATCAGACTCTATAGCAGAAGAGGAATCAGAAGATGAAGAGCCAAAAACTCTGGGTGTGAGAGGATCAGTTCAAGAAATAAGGCAACCAGAAAGGTATAGTCCATCTGCTTTCTATTCAAATTTTTCTTTATTTGTTACTGATGATGATCGTAGAACTATGAAGGAAGCAGTAGATTCAGAGGATGGGAAACTATGGAAAGAGGCCATGGTTGATGAAATGGAATCTTTCCACAAAAATGAGGCTTAGGATCTGGTGGAGTTGCCGGTTGGAAGGAAACCCATTGGCAGCAAATGGGTGTTTAAGAAGAAGACAAATGCGGAATGAAAGGTGGAGAAATACAAAGCTCGGTTGGTAGCAAAAGGTTATTCCAAGGTGTCGGGAAATGATCTGGTGATATTTTTTCTCCTGTTGCAAAGGTATCTTCTATTAGATTACTTTTATCTGTTGTTGCTGCTTTTGATTTTGAGGTAGAACTGATGGATGTGAAGACAACATTTCTTCATGGGGATTTGGAGAAAGAGATCTACATGAAGAAACCTAAAGGTTTTACGGTGAAGGGTAAGAAAGAACATGTATGCAAGTCAAACAAGTCACTTTGTGGGTTAAAATAGTCACCAAGGATGAGGTATCAAAAATTTGATACATTTATACGGGGAATTGGCTTCACCAGAAGCAAAGCAGATCACTGTGTGTATTTTAAATTAATTGTTGACTGTGTTATTTATCTGGTCTTGTATGTGGATGATATTTTGCTGGTTGGAAATGACAAAGAAATTATCCAGGATTTGAAGACCCAATTATCTTCCAAATTCAACATGAAAGATCTTGGTGCTGCAAACTATATTTTGGGCATGGAAATTAAAGAGATTGGGCAAAGAGGAAGCTCTAGTTAAACTAGAGGAAGTATGTCGAGACAATATTGCAAAGGTTTAATATGCAGGATAGTAAACCGGTGAAGGTTCCTATTCCTGTAGGTGTGAAGTTATCTGCTAAACAGTGTCTGAAGGCACAAGAAGAGGAAAAGGACATGTCTGATGTTCCATATGAAAGTGCAATTGATAGCCTGATGTATGCAATGGTCCATACTAGACTAGAAATTACACATGTAGTGGGAGTATTGAGCAGGTTTATGTCAAAACCAGGAAATTAGCATTGGATAGTAGTGAGGTGGGTTTTTAGGTATTTGCCTGAAACTAGTGATTATGGTTTGTGCTACCAAGGAAGAACAAGATTGGACAGAGCATTGGATATTCGTGTCTTTGTTGATGTAGACTAGGATGGAGATTTGGATTAGAGAAGATCTATAAGTGGGTATGTGTTTAACTTATTTGGAGGTGCAACTAATTGGATGAGTAAGAAACAATCTGTAGTGGAACTATCAACTACAGAGGCAGAATACATGGCAGCCACTCATGCAAGCAAGGAAGCAGTTTGGTTGTAGAGATTGTGCTCAAGTATGGGGTTAGTGCAGGGAGCTATAAGGATAGAATGTGATAGCCAAAGTGCAATTTTCTTCGCAAAGAATTGTGCTTATCATTCAAAGACAAAACACATTGATGCTCAGTATCACTTTGTGAGGGATATGATAGAAGACAAAAAGGTGTTTCTGGTAAAGGGGGACACTTTGAAGAATACTGCAAATGGATTGAAAAATCTATGAGCTCTGAGAATTTCTCTTAGTGTAGAGAAACAATGGGGATTGCAAGGTTGGATAAACAATTAAGCTCTCTTATGGCCCCCTATGGAAAGAAAAAAATAAGTGGGAGAATTTTGGGTTGTGTTATATTATTTCTACAACTAGCTTATGTAGTTTATCGGGGGATCTGCCCCCCCTTCATTGTGTCGATTATGCAATGGCGTTTGAGGGGGGTGGGTAGCCGTCCTCTATGTGGTCCAGTGCATTGACCCGAGAAATTTTTTTTTGGACCCTATATTAGGTTGGGAGGACCTGCTTATGGTTTTGTGCATGCTTTTTGGTCCATAGTTTTGGACGCGATGGTTTTGGGTCCATGGTATTGGATGCTTCAACATGTATAAATATGTATTGTAACATTGAAAGGAACATATTGAAAAATCAAGCTGGTAGTCCTAGTTTTGGGATCGAGGGGAAATCTCTGTGTATTTTTATTTTATGTGTTATGCTCTCACATTGTTTATTTTCTATGTTTTAGAATTCGCATGCAGGTAATTTTTGTATGGGGCTAAAACCTACAATAGGGATGTAAGACATCATACCATTCCTAAGAGAATTTTAAGAATCTACATTTTATACCCGTGATGTATTCTACATCCTCTAGTGTATGTGTCATCTTTCTTAGCAGGAACACAAATGTGTCTCTACGAAGATTCCAATATGACATTACCTATAATAACTACATATGGGATGTATATATAGTTTGTACTTGGATGGACCTCTCCTAGCCTATCTTTTGTCTCATCCATCAGAGTGCAATCCTAAACAATTGTCCCCCTAAGCTCCATACATTCGCTATATCTAACCACTAACCAAGATGGAAATACCTCTCTACCTAGTTTCTCTGAGATCAGTGGAAAAATGGGTAGTGTCTTTATGACCTCTCTGGTGCTCTCAATTGTATCCTTTGTTGGCTTGTCTTCCTATCTACCAACATCATCATCACCTCTCAAACTATCAGTTTTAGGTATATCCCTCTCCATTAGCATGTCCCATAACTAATCCAAAGGGCCTAATATTATCAGACATTCTAACTCACCCCTAGTAAACACTTCTGTTGTACACGACTTTTGTTTGCCATACCAGTCACCCTACCTTATTTACATTCACCTCAAGTGTAGGAATCAAAATTAAACCTGTAGATACACCTACCTTTGCTAGTGGTACCTCTGTATCTCTGGAAAATGTGGTTCCTCAACTGTCTCTATATCCCCCAAGATATGTTTTAAGACTAAAATAGAAAGTGAATAGATGACCAATATGCCATATGTTGAGGTTTTAGGGTTTCTTACATAGGCCTAAAATTACACATTTAATGGGAGTTGTTATTTTATTTATGTCTAATGCAAGGAAGGAGAATTGGGTCACTGTAAAAATAAATTTTGAGTATTTGAAGGAGACCAAGGACTATGTTTTATGTCAGAAGGAAAATCAAAATGAATAATTATATTTATGATATTTTATAGATCTTGATGAGGCTAGATATGTAGATAGAAAAATGTCTACAAGTGTATTTGACTTTTTTTGGTGGAGTGATCAACTACATGGATAAGACATAATCTATTGTTGCTTTCTCAAGTGCAAAAGATGAAGACATTGCTAGTACGTGGGCTACCAAGGAAGCTATAAAGAATATCATGTGAAAATTTTTCTTACATTCAAACTGCCATTACATTTTGTTGATAATCGACATATCATACAAGGACTAAACATATTGTAGTTTCGCTTCCTTTTCTTAAAGACATGATTGATCTTGGTTTGGTGTAGTTTGTAAAGTGTGAGACTAAATAAAATGTGATAGATTATGTCGTAAAATTTGTCAGAGCTCTAAAATTCCATTTTTGTCGCTAGACCATCCAATTATGTGAATGTGACTGTAATAGCCCTAGTCACATTTCCCCATTATCATAAATATTAAAAGAGAAAATTTAACTAAACAAAACAAGGTGAGTTAGAGATTAAGGTTCCTAAACTGTGGTGGACATGCTATCTGGGATAGCTGACAAGTCAATGGGTCAAGGACCAAATAACATGAAGATCATTGGTCAATAAGAATGACTAGTAACGACTTAACCAACCGCCATAAAAGATATCAAAGGATCAAGGACATCTCACAAGTTTTGGTGGGTCTTAGAAATGTGAACAAAAGAAGGCCTAAACCACTAAAATAGTGGTATTTTCTTCAAGGGCCGCCCATAATTATTAATTTTTCTAACTCATGAAGCCTTAACAATCATGATGTAAAGATGAACCATATTAAATACTCAAGGTGGGGATCTACATAATTCAGGGCATAGTGTGGAACTATTATAAATAACGATATCAACCATGGAGAAGGGAACATAATAAAAATACCTCTGGAGAATGGAAGGGAATAGCGAGAACTCGTAAATGAGGGGATCGCCATAGATGAAATCCAGAGACAACCAAGGACTCCTGACGCATTCGTACCTGCAGATTTTTTTAGGGTTTTGGCACATCGTGGAAGAAACTCATGGAACAAATTGCCAGATTCTAGAATAAACCCTGGGGTGATGTGAAATGGGTGGAAACATGGTAGGCAAAGGAAATGATCTACCAAAAACAAGCTAGGATGGCTAGGGGGCGTTAGGACATTGGGCTAGAGATGCAAGGCCTAACGAACGAGAAGGAGGATGTGAGTAGTAAAAAATGTGGAGATTGGGAACAACAAGGGTCAAAGAAAGCATGAGAGGAATCGAGTGGGAGAGGGGCAAAGAGAGGAGGAAGGAGAAGAAGCTGAGAAAGGAAGAACCAATAGGAAATTAGTGCAATTGTGGCAAGGAAAGAGGAGACTGAACATAGTCCCAATGAACTATAGATATAACCTATTAAAGAATAACTATTGTAATAAGAATTTTACATGAGATGCTACTACATATTATGTATCCATAGTATCTAGACATATTTTTCAACTACTGCTATGAAAGTGACTGATGAAAAAAGACTACTCTTAAACTATATATAGAACTACCAATAAGGGCTATGTTCAATTCCTATAGCAATTGCAAAACAAACCACCATGCTTGGCTATGCAATTTGTTTAAGTTTTACCTTATACAATGACAGATGTTAAGAGAATGCCTTTTGTACTAGTCACTAGTGTCACTTAGTGGGTGAAATTTGAAGTGTATAGTATGTGGGGTAAACATGCTATAATTGTACACGAGGGCCGTATTGTCGTTACTTTCATAGGAATTCCAGCATGGGTAAATTTCTTCGATAAATATATATATGGTGAAAGTCATTGCCTTCATTACTTTAGCCTCCTTGGGCATATATTATACCTATTTTATAGATGATGAAATTTTTCCCACATGGGGGGTGACTCCTTATTGTTGAACTAATGCAGAAAGTAATGCAAATGATGATTCCAAGAAATACCTATTGGGTTTCTGACATGTTCACTACATGATTTTGAAATCCTTTAACCATTACATTCACTATAGAGTTTCTTATATAGAACTTATACTCTCATAAAGACCAAATCTCATCACATTGATAAATTTTCCTAAGGACGAGATCCTATGAATAAGATATACAATACCTAATAGTGCTTACACTACTTCAAGAAGTTTTTTCAATAATACAAACCATGGTGGGAAAATATATTTAACATGCCAAGGTAATATAAGTATTGGAGTTATGTCTCTCATAGCCAATTAATGAGACCCAATGGGACTAGAAGAGTGCACAGTTGGACTACTAACTCACTATGGCAAATACAAGGTTAATAAAATGTTTAGGTTGCCATGATGCTTACCTACACATAATGTGTTATCATAATTGTGAGAATGAGTGAAAATGAAATTGGATGGAACATCCATTATGGATTATGTCCAATAAGGCATCAATAGCCCAAGTATCCATGAAAACAAATAATAATCATGTTTAGTTTTTGTTACAGATTGGTCTTATACTTCTATCATCATGGATTAGAAACCCTATCAATATCATGGTCAATTATCATAGACTATAACAAAGGTCAATGGATCTGAAAATAATTTTTCTCCTTGTCTCAGTATTGGTGCATGATTCTCTCGATCAATATCCCTTCAAGTTGCTAGTTCTTGTAAAATTTCATGTGTCTTTCTATGGTGAAGTTATAAGGAACTATTTGCTACAATGAGCTACATGTATTTACATATTAGGGTATTGTACTAATATGTACGAAAAAACATCTTAATTTCACTTGTTAGATATAACTTTTATAATAAACAATATATAAGTATGCATATTTAATTACATAAAATGAAAATTTGTACATTGAAAAGAACTATTACAAATCTTGGTGTGATAGTTCATGTAGATATATCTACATAATTGGCTACGCGATAAAATTTCAAACATGTCAACCTTTCTATGTTTTTTTTGATATACTAAATTATTAATAGAAATTTTATCTAAAATTTTTCGAATGATCTTGGTGCTTCAAAAATAAGTAATAATACTAAGAATAATGATGAACCCACCTCACTTCACATACTTCAATTTTGCATCAAGCATATGAAACACCATCACAAAATTGTTTAGTGCAATGATAGTCAATGAACTTAGTAATCAATCATATGAAACCTAATGATAGTTAAATAGGAGTTTTAAGCTGTTTTTTAGTTGTTGGTCTACTTTAAGAATCTACGTCGAGTATCCAATCTTAATCTTCTTTCAGATTGACCCAATCTTTAACAAGTGATACTTTTGATGAATGAATTATTATCCACACAACTATACTTCAGTGGAGACAACATTTTTAACCATAAAAGATGTTTAAATGTCCCCAAAGCTATGACTTCACATGTTTGTTGCTTGTATTTATCTAATAAAATATATATAAGAATCCTTTTCCTAAAAAGGTTAGTTGGAGGTAAGACTTTTAGAAATAAAAGAAATTTGAGTGACCGCAAAGCTAGGATGTAACATGTCTGTTGTTTCTATTTATCAAATACATTATTCATAAGTGTCCTAGAGAGTTGGTTCAAGGCTCTGTGAGAATAAACTTCACATCCACCCCCAAAGTGATCATGGTATTAGGGACCACCTTCACCCTACAAACTTAGTAATCTCCTTGCAAGTGGTCATTATTATGCTCACTGCCTTGTAACCTATTGGAAACATCAAGAATTACACTGAATGAACAATGAATATGAACCTGCATTGAAGTGCTTAAAAGTGATTTTGATAGAACAGATTCCCTTTAAGTGGTCCATGAATTGTGATGAAAATATTACCCAGTGATCAAGAAAATATAATCAGAAGGTTACCTAGTGCTGTGGAGGAATTTCGAGAGTGTTGTACATTAGACCATTGATATTTTTGTATAATCTCCACAAAATTTTCAAACTATGGTAAACATATGAGTGCTTAATCTCCTTTCGAACCTACTTTAAAAGAAAAGTTTTCTAATTATTAAAATCTCTTTCATACAAACCTAATCTCTCAACACACTTGTGACATAACGATTAATATATTCAGTTCAATAGAGTAGGGCTTTAAGAGGATTGGATAGAGGAGGACCTCACTGACGTATTGCAATTCACTTTCCCAGTAAGGGCAGAGGGAATTAGTTTGCATGGACTTCATAACTTCGTGTGTTTGTATAATTAGAAGTAGATTGTTCCTCTAATCAGTCATGGAATCTTTGGTATAGTTTTCAAAAGAATAAAGCATGGTTGGTCTCTATACAAACCACACCACATGATGGTGATGGTGTATAAATCTAAACAAAATGAATCAGGATCAGAAGAATGCCCACTATTTCCTAAGAAGAATCTAGCATCAAGATTCCCTTCTAACTTTGATAGATTAACAAAACTGCAATATAAATACACAGAGTCAATTTAGAGAAATAAAATCACACCGATGTAGTTTGGCTATTAAAAATCTCTGAGAATAAGAAGTTCAAGTTTCTTTGTTGGATGCTTTTCAGAGTTGCGCCAAAATTTTTGTCAACATCCTTCAACCTCTCAGTCCCTTCTTACATCTCTACTGTCATAACTTTCTTTTTTTCCTATGATTGATTCAAGGCCTATTGGAAGCTTTTGAGAGCTACATCAATCATCTTGTTCTTGGTTGTCTCATCTTGCAGTCTTATTCTAACACTTTGTTCCAATAGCAAGATCATCTACTTGATTAAATGTTCCCTCTCCTGTTCAAGGGCATTCTTGTCCCTTTCTAGGTATAAGAACATCCCTACTAAATATAATTTTGTGCTCAGAATGATTCCCGAGCCTACATGACTTCAGAGGCTCACACCCAGTTTTTGTGTTCTTTGATCAGGTACATGTAGACATGCAGTACCTCAAAAAACACAACGAGATGCTATCAACACTCGTATATTGTAAAGTGTTTATTTGTATAGCTAGTGTAGATCCCATGGAAACATGCTTGTTAGCCTCAAGGGAAACTATTCTACCTTTTAATTGTTGAGATTCATTTCTTATTTTCCATATAATAAATTATTCATGACTTAAAAACATCTTTTTTTAATTTTATCACCAGTTATTCTTTCCTCAACTTCGTATTTCCTGTAAAATATTATATTTTGGAAAGATAAATATATTTACCTATGGAAGATAAATTAGATTTCATATTCCATCACATTGATGCTACTGATCATATTTTGTTTTCTATATAAATAGCTACACAAATTTGTAAAATATTCTCAAAAGTAATCCACATATAAGATTCTCGAGTGTTTTTATCCTATGCATAGGTCATCTTCACTGTAGAGACAACCTTTTGCTATCTCTAAAAGATGCAAAAAAAATCCTTAAATACTTTGATATCATTCATGAAAATGTCTATGTGTTATACATTTTTCATTTCATTGATTCATGACAGGTCATGGAAGAGTTTAATGTATTACTCTATCAACATGACACAATGAATTTGGGTGTAATATGTATCTGGTAAAGTGTGATATAATGCATTCCTAAGTAGAGCATCAACTAGGTGAAAAGAAAATTAAGGCAAGGAAATTCTATAGTGGCATATGTTTGTTCCTTGTTCTGAGATGTGTCATTTGGGCTCGTATGTTGGTATATATATACTTCCCTATTTTATCTTGTTAACACATTGAAGCTTCTAGCCTCAGTGAGGTAAAATTCTTTCCCACATAATTCCATGAAACATTAATTAGTGTGGAATGATAAAATAATGCGTATAGACAAGAAAATTCATATATGTAGCTATTGAAAGTAAATATGTTCACAAGAAGAATTATTAAGCATTTCATTCTTGCATTGCTTCTTAGGACTAGAATCCTAAGAAGTTGCAAATTACCTCCAAAACACTACTTCCTTGATACCATCTGGGTTGTGATATTTATATAATTTAACTAGGCACAAGAAACTTATGAGGGGACAATTACTATAAAATGTAGCTCATGGCAGGTGGTGGTGGGTTGGCTTGAATGGGTAGAGGAATTATGATAGCAAAATAAATTATTAATGCTCATAAGGGTCATGATTCTTATATATAGTGGTCATGTCAAGTTAGACACACTTATCAAAGCCTTAATCAACATATTAGAGCCTTCCACTAGAAATGGCAGTCAGAACACAACGTCTTGCTGCCGTCTAGAAGGAAAATGCCAAAATAAAAAGAGGTAACAAAATACAAAACAAAACCTTAATGGATGTCTCTTATTCATTTCCACCACCTTCAATAAGAGTGTAAATAAACTATTTTATGCTTACTGTAGAGAAAACCATTGTCCCTAAATCTAGCGGCCTCAAGGAGGAGCATCCTGATTTATTCAATCAAAAAGTTCTGGTCACCATCACGAACAAGCTAAAGCCTCCAAATTTTGGACTAGTGACCTCCATCTGCCCTCACAAGGTGGAGAATAATACCGAGGGAGTCCTTCGATCATTTTCTTGTGTTAAGAATGAGTGGGTGTTGATTGTAGCTTAAGCTCCTTTGGTTAATATTGTGAATTCGCTGGAATCATGTAAGGCTCTGGAAATTGCACCTAAACAGAGGAAGGGTTAGGGAAAGATTATGAAAATGGGTCTCAATCCGAGAAATGAAATTACAGAGGAGGAAAAGTAGAATTTCTATGCGTGGGATATTGATGGAAATGAGAGGGTTCATTTTACTGGAAAATACATGGAAGTGATGAAGGAAAGAATTGCACAAGAATTTATATGTGTTTTTCAAGGCCATATTTGTTTTGTTGTTGGTACCTATGTCTGTTTTTGGCTTTTATTTTTTGCAGGTGTTTTATCTTGGGTAGATTTGCCCTCTCCACTTATGGGAAGACTCATATCTCAAATATGTAATGGTTCCAAGTTTTGCGAGAGACTTTTTTTGTTTACTCCATTCAAGTATCTCCATGACCAATAGACACTCACACTATCACCTTCCCTTGGGAGGTCCTAATGAACTTGAAATCATGAGATTCGTTTTACTTATAATTAAATTCATTAACATTGCACTTGCCATTGACTACAAGAGTACCGATTTCTTGTCCCATCCCTGTTATCGTCCCCACTCCCATATTCACACTATAGTAGTACATGAATAATCAAGTGGAGAGAGATAACAATTATTTTCCCAAAATCCTTTGTCCCTATTTCTTATTTCATCCTCATTTCCCTTTCAAGTTCCAATTTCTCATAACATAGCTAGCTGCAAATGACTTGTTGGACAATACTTGGATTTATATGCATCTTTGTATGTGCACTTAAATTTTCTTTGCTTCTAGGCTGCACGTAGTTTGATAAGTCCCCATAAGTGAAATTCTGCTAGTATCGCTCATGATGGCATTATGAGACAAGTGTTGTCCTTGATGGAAAATCACTTAGATGATAAATTATAGTGCAACAAATTTATTTTCAAGTTCATAGACTTTTATGTAGAGAAAAGTTTATTTGATGTGGAGAAAAGTTCACAGACTTTTATGCAGAGAAAAGTTCACGGACGTTTATGCAGAGAAAAGTTTATTTCATGTAGAGAAAAGTTCACGGACTTTTATGCAAAGAAAAGTTTATTTCATGTAGAGGAAAGTTCACGAAATTTTATGCAGAGAAAAGTTTATTTCATGTAGAGAAAAGTTCACGGAATTTTATGCAGAGAAAAGTTTATTTCATGTGGAGAAAAGTTCACGCACTTTCATGGTTGGTTCATGGTATTAGTCAGATAGTTTTTTGATCCTATGGTTTTGGTCCTTGGTATTGCATCCAAAAGAGTTGATCTCACGCACTTTCATGGTTGGTTCATGGTATTAGTCCGACAGTTTTTGATCCTATGGTTTCGGTCCGTGGTATTGCATCCAAAAGTGTTGATCCCAAGTATTGGGTCCATGGTATTGTGTTAATATGGTTTTGGACCGTGGTATTGTGAAAGGCCTAAGACTATAAAAGAGGAAGGAGATCATTTGGCAAAGTATCATCTGAATTATTGAATATCTGATAAAGTGCTAGATCTGGAATACTGTGATTGGGTTATGGTGTAGATTTGGATCTAAGCTAAAGAGGGATCTCATTGGTTGATGGAGAACAAGATCTAAGGATAGATCAAAATCAAATGGTTTGAAACGAACTATCTCTATATATTTGATTATTATTTTTCTAGATCTGTATAATGAGGCTTGTAATGATCTGATTTGGGTATAACTTAAGTTTGAAATCGCTACAAGTCATGTTTGAATATTTATAGATCTATACGCAGGTTGGCTTTGGTGTAAGCGCATATGTATGCAGCTTCAGTATTGATGGATGAGAACTAATGACTCATATTTATGTGATCTGATGGACTAGATCTGGGTGCTGACACATATATTATCCTTGTATATGTATTGATGTGGTGTTTGGGTGATTCAAAAGATTGATTGATTATGTGCTTCAATGATATTAGTGGGTCCAGTAAGAAAATTGGATGAAACGTGGCCTTTCAGATTATGCGTTGTGCTTCAGGAGTATCCAGTCTAAAAATGTATGAAACGTGGTACCTAGAGGAGAGAAGATTATAGGTCAGCACCTACATACTAGTATCTTAGCTAGTACAAGAACTATGGGGGTTGTAGCTCCCTTCCAGGAGAGACTGGAGAAGGAGAGAGGGTTGTAGCTCTCTATCGGTAGAAGCCTGCGTACTGGTATAAGACTACACCAGTACAGAAATATTGTAAAATGATTTTCTTATTCAGAAGAAGATTGAGATGACTTGCAGGAGGTGGTTTTCTCCCACATTAGGTTTCCACCTTATATCATGGTGTTCATGTGTGTGGCTTATGTGTGATGATCTGTTCTATTTTACTGCACCTGTTTACTGTTAATATGGTTGATAATGTTCGAATGCACTCATTAAGGATCAACTAACTGAATCACTAGAAGTTGTGGAAGTAGCATATATGAATTTGAATATGGAAATGAAAATGTTTTATTGATGTGATAATACTGATTCACCCACCCCTCTCGGTATTATTTCCAACAATTGGTATCAGAGGAGGTTCTTTTGTAGAAGCTTGATCACTTGAAGGAGTTCCTTGGAATAATGGGAAAGAAGCTTAAGAAGAAAGTACATAAGCAAAAGAAGACATCTCAGAAGAACTATGATAGTGGGAGAATCGATTAGGGATTAGGTGTAAGAAGCTCTTTAGATTCAGAATCAGATTCAGAATCATTTTAGAATGAAGATGAACTATCAGGTATGAATTTTCTATCCTCTAATGTTCCAGCTATCTATCCATTTGGAAAAGATGAAAGTGATAGCGAAACAACTGAATTTTCTCTTATGGGTGAACAAGAAAGATATCAAATAGAGGCATATTAAAAGGCTTTCAGACAAAATCAGAGATCAACAAGATCTATTCAACAAAAGGGAATGTCACTTCAAAGAAGAAGCTACCAAACTAAAAGCCCAACTAGAAGAAGGAAACAAGGTAGGGAAGTTATTCAAGGACAAATATCAAAAGTTTCAGGATGAAGTAACATCATTAAGAGATGAAGTCAATGAAAGAAGCACAACCATCAAGAAACTCATAGATAGATCCAGTTACTATGAAAGCCTTGAAGCCATGATCCACTCGCTAAAAGAAGATCTTGAAGAATCAAAGAAGCAGAATAAATATCTACTCCAAGCTATTGAAAAACAAGAAAACGAAGTCCTTAGTTTAAAATCTCAGCTGGAATGTGCCTTCAGAATTCGTCAAATGCAGCAGGATCTGAATGAAGAACAAGAAAAGGAGATACTCAAACTAAGGCATCAAATGGAACAAGGAAGAAAGTTTGAAGAAATCTGGAAGAAGAAATGTCTGGAAAAGGAGGAACAACTTCAGGTTGAGGTAAATATCTTGAAAGGTAAATTGTAAGATAAGGATAAGCTTTTATGATTTCAAGATAGTAGTAAGGTCTTGGATGATATTCTTAATAGTCAAAGGTCTCCTGCTATCAAAAATGGTTTTGGTTTTCATGAATCTATTGAAGGTGAATCTAGTTCACAAAGTAAGACAAGGGACTCGACTGCAAAATCTGAAATGCTCAATAAGGAGATGAAAGGTCAATCTCATCATCAACCAAGGAAAGAAATTATTCAAAGAAAATCTTCTACTCCTCCTATGAATAATGTTGAATGTTATGTATGTCATAATCTTGGCCATGTTGTATCCAGATGTAGAAGAAGAAGGTTTCAAGACCATAATGTAGAAAGATCATCTCATTCAAGGTACTTTAATGGATATTTCTTTGCTTGCAATATGTTTGGTCACAGAGCTGTTGATTGCTATAGAAGAAATATGAGACATGTAAGATGTTGCACTTGTAACAACCTTGAACATATAGCTAAGGAATGCAGGAACAAAGTATGGGCACCATACCAAAAGGAGAAAATATCATCATCACACTTGAAGATGTGGAAGAAGAAAGAAGTACAGTCAGAAAGAGGCGGCACAACACAACATACACACATAACAGATCAGAGGGAGCTAGAAGTGTAAAACTTTAGTGTCCTAAATCTCATACGCAAGTTTCTTAAAGAGAAGTCATGTATATATGTGAGTTGGTTATGGCATAGTCGCGTATATGATTGTTTGAGGAAAGACAGTAGGGACAGGTTCAGGAAAAGGATCAGTTATGATCTGGTTTATCTGTGCTATTTGATAATGGTTACAATTTGTTGATGATGTGTGGAAATGACTTGATGGTTAGAAGTGTTTTGTTTCTAACTTGATAATGATGATGACTTGATACTTCTTGTTGATATGCTTGACCAGATCTGACAGTAAACAAGATGGCACAGGTTTAGGGGGAGCATATGCTTTTAATGCATTGTTGGCATTATGGTTAATATTCCTTGGTGATGATGCTTATATGGATAAATGATTCATCTTGCTATGATATGGTTATGAATTGTTCGGATGATTCTTGGGGTTAGATAGTTGATATTTAGATCAGATTTATGGTTGATTCTCTAATGGTGCTTACATGGTGATCTTCATAAGGATAAGGAGAAGTAAATAGCTTGAATTCACTAATGATGAGTCACTCATATGCTGTTGTCACCATATGCATAAAGATCATATATTATAGTTATGATGCCAGATTCCTATTGTTCTTAGCACACATATGGATGAGGATTGTTGGCTAGATACATGGATGATTATTCAAAGTTGCATTGTTGGAGATATGATGATGATGAGTTATTACCTATATGATGATAGGTTGTTTCGTACATATGTTGATTGATGCAGATATTCCCAATTGGTGATACTTGGTCCATGTAAATTTGGATGGCTATGGTTTTTCTCACATATGATAGAATGATTCTGTATATACAGAATTCTATTCAAAAGGATGAGTTGATACGGACATACCTCGATGATTCATGCACTAATACAAGTTGTTGGTGATACATCCTATGGAGAAGATCATACAGTGTCGTTGCTGATGTTTATCATGATCTTATTTAAGTGTTTGGTCTCTGTTATAAATGTCATGTATATCATTTGATGTAAATATCATATCAAGACTCGTGATGTAATAGTGTGTCTCTATCTATTGTAGTCATTTGATGAAATATTTTAGTCATATCAAGGTCATGTAACGACCTATGTTGGTTTCCCCACTATGCCTGGGATGAATGATGTAATGTACTTGGTTGTCATTTTCTGGCACCCCACTTGGTTGGGAGATGTATGTATGTATGAGTATTTGGTGTTAGGAAGGTCACTTATGATGTATAGAGCCATGTTCTTCTAGAACACCTTTTTGCAGACCTTACTTACAGACAGGGGGAGCATGAATAGCATAATTCAGCAAGAGCAGAGCATTCATCATGTAGCATGGAAAGATTGGTACACCTTGGCATATACAAAGGGGGAGCTCATTCAGAGATTTCAGCGGGTAATCAGGGGGAGTATGGATAGCGGAATGTTTATCTAGGAAAGAGAATATCTTGGTTCGCCCTTTGCCCTTGGTGTCAAATGGGGAGAGTGATTTGGTGTTGTTCCCATCAAGTCCAAAGCGGGAGATTGTTGGCATTATGATGCATGGGTTGTACTTGATGGCAACCCACTCATAGAATATCATCTCACTTAGTTATAACTAGATGAATCTTCAAGAAGAGATATTAGATGTGACTCAATGTCGCGGTGCAGGACAGCTCAAAGGAATCATATGATAGTTCTACGTGTGACAAGTTAGCTTTGCCATCAAGTCCAAAGGGGGAGATTGTTGGCATTATGAGATAAGTGTTGTCCTTGATGGCAAATCACTGAGATGATAAATTATAGTGCAACAAAGTTATTTTCAAGTTCACGGACTTTTATGTAGAGAAACGTTTATTTCATGTGGGGAAAAGTTCACGGACCTTTATGCAGAGAAAAGTTTATTTCATGTAGAGAAACGTTCATGGAATTTTATGCAGAGAAAAGTTTATTTCATGTAGAGAAAAGTTCATGGAATTTTATGCAGAGAAAATTTTATTTCATGTAGAGAGAATTTCACGGAATTTTATGCAGAGAAAAGTTTATTTCATGTAGAGAAAAGTTCACGGAATTTTATGCAGAGAAAAGTT
>APFE031291112.1:68409-114004 GCA_000404065.3 Pinus taeda
CCACCCTGCAGTTTCTTGCAGAAATTCCAACAGCCGGCATCCTGGAAGGCTTTCTTCACACCCTCATCTCTTAATGCTAAGTCTAAACCTTCAGGCTCTGTTCTCTGGCATTTTCCAGACCGGTGTTCTCTCTTCTCCATCTCGCCTTTGAAACCTTCGCACTGACAGTGAACAACAACTTCAACTGGAATAGTAATTCGATCCTTTATTTTTTTGGCTCAACCTCGCTTGAAACAGGCTCTCTTGAAAGCGGCTTCACTTGCAAACTCACATATAATCATCACACGGGCTGGTCACTTATGTACATTCACGATCATCACAAATATCTATGCATAGTAAAACTCATTTGGATTGATACTGATGTGCATATCTGCAAATATATTAGTGGAGTGATGGTTAATGAGCGTTTGGGAGGTACGAAAAACTGAAATGAGAGGACGGGAAGGGTGACTCATTAACGGACTTGACCTTTTTAGAAATATTCGCTGCAAAATGCACGAATATGCAATTTCGCAACGCGTTTAGTTTTGAATTGTCATAATGCGCTGTGAAACGGCTTGATGGTGATGCTGCAAAATGGTTGAACAATGATTATGCAGCGAAACGGACCAATAAGAGACTGCACTGCGAAATTGCGGAAAGGATCGGTGACATGGACTAGACAAGACATGTCTTATGGAAGCATGATGGTGGAGGATGACCGATAGGATTAGAGTACGCTTTACATCAAACATCTTTAAAGCTTCAACCCTAAGTAAGAAACATAGACTAAAAACAATTTTAACACCCATTTTAGGCATTGGACTTGGGAAAAGGGTTATATACAAATGTTTACAGTTCTAAGTGATAACAGACAGATTGGTGCACCATGGCATATACAAAGGGGGAGCTCATTCAGAGATTTCAGCAGGTACTCGGGAGGAGTATGGACAGCAGAATGCATATCAAGGAAAGTGCATATCTTGGTCTGCCCTTTGCCCTTGATGTCAAAGGGGGAGAGTGAGTTGGTGTTGTTGCCATCAAGTCGAAAGGGGGAGATTGTTGGCATTATGATGCATGTGTTGTACTTGATGGCAACCCACTCATAGAAGAACATCTCACATATATATAATCATATGAATCTACAAGAAGAGATACCAAATGTGTACAAAGCAATCAGATGATGAGTCTACGTGTGACAAGTTAGCTTTGCCATCAAGTCCAAAGGGGGAGATTGTTGGCATTATGAGACAAGTGTTGTCCTTGATGGCAACTCATACAGGTGATAGATCTTAGTGCAATAGGCCAGTAGAAAAGATTGATGATCAGCCTCTCAGAATGGAAGAAAATAAGAGGATCGCAGGTACACAGTTCAAAAGGTGCGGACCCGTAGGTTAACCTAACAAGAAGTGCGGTCATGTCCGCAGGTTGTCCGAACAGAAGGTGCGGACCCCAGTGCACACACTTCCATGCAGATAAAAGCGCACGCACGTGGGAATCCTATGGTGATCCATGGTATCTGGTCCATGGTTTTGCATCTAAAGTATTGATCCCAAGTATTGGGTTCATGGTATTATGTTATTATGGTTTTGGACCATGGTATTGTGAAAAGCTTTCCTATAAAAAGGAAAGGAGATCATTTGGAATGTGGTAGCTTTTGGGTTGAATATCTTAAGTGAGCTAGATCTCAAATACTAAAGTAATGTCTAGATCTAAATGAGGTTCATAAGGCGAATCTGCTGATGGGTCGAGATCAACTTGGCGCAATGTTAGATTTGTAGATCTGATAGACTGAGGTATGCTTGAAGTCTGAAAAACAACTATAATCTTAGGACTGCAGGCGCATCACGGTGAATATGCGAGAGGAACGCAGGTGATCCATAGGCGCAGTGCGGACGCACGTAGCGCAACAGAAGTTACAGGTGCGGAGGCACAGTAGAGATACACGACGCGACAGAAGGCGCAGGTGCAGAGGCACCCTAGGAGTACGCGGCTCAACAGAAGACACAAGTGCGGATCTACACAAAGGTACGCAGAAAGACAAAAGCTACAGTGCGCATGCCCGCAGAAAAATAGACAGTTAGCTACGGATACCCGCAGATCAGTGGTTAGTGCAGGGGCGGATACCCGCAGGTTTCCGTTGGAGAAGTTGCGTACATGTCTTAGAATATGTCTTAGATGCTTCTGTTGTTTACTGAAGTATTCTGGGTTGTTAAGTGATGTCTGGTATTATGTTCTGATAACAACAGTCTAAGAAGTGATTGATTAAATGTTTATACATTAATGGATGAATGGATCAGGTTCTTAATAACTCATCTTTATGTGATCTGATGGACTAGATCTGGTTGATGACTCACTTGTATATGTATTGATCTAGTGCTTGGGTAATTCAGATTACATGTTGTGCTTCAGTGTATCCAGTATGAAAATTTATGAAACGTGGTACCTGGAGGAGAGAAGATTGTAAGCTGGCGCCTACGTACTAGTATATAAACTAGTACAAAAGCTAAGGGGAATCTTAAGGAGCATTGTAGCAGGTAGTAGCCTGCGTACTAGTAAATGGATCGGCTAGTACAAGAGCAAAGGGCGTTGTATTTCCCGTACTGGTATAAGATTGCACTAGTACACAATAGTGTAAAAGGATTTTCTTATTAAGAAGAAGATTGAGATGACTTGCAGCAGGTGGTTTTCACCCACATTGGGTTTCCACCTTATATCATGGTGTTCATGTGTGTGACTTATGTGTGATGATCTGTTCTATTTTACTGCATCGGTTTACTGTTAATATGGTTGATAATGTTATAATGCACTCATCAAGGATCATCTAACTAAATCATAAGAAGTTATGGAAGTAGCATATATGAATCTGAATATGGAAATGAAAATTTTTTATTGATGTGATAATACTAATTCACCCCCCCTTCTTAGTATTATTTCCAACAACTCACCCATGTGATTTTTGAGACAACCACCTGAAAATTCTATTGTGTTTGGTGGATACATGGGTGCCCTGCTAATGCTAAATGGTGTAAGTGAAACTTCTGCAAACCTTTCTAGAAGAAGGTTTCACTCGATTATTGGAATTTGATTACTTTTAGCCAAATAAATTGCATTAGTGAGGGAATTCCATGACATATGGTGACTTAGAAAATATGATCTCTCTTCTAGCTTTGCATTTCATAATCTTTGTTTCAACTCTGTATTTCATCATCTCTGCTATTATTTACAGAAACAAGGATTTACCATACATAGAAACCAGGGTGCACGTTGGAAATTCCTGTTGTCTGTAGAACATAATATTTACAACCATGTAATGCTTGAATTTTTGAATTTCTTTAGGAGTCAAAGTCATTGAGAAGTAGGATTTAACTCGATGTTATTACAAAATTTCTATAAAATCATATTCTAATCATTATCCAAAGAAACCATCACAAACATGATTTATGAATTGAAGTCACCCTCTTGCTTGAATGTCCACTTTAATAAGTCTAGCATCTCTTGGATTCAAGAGACTTACATTACCTGAATCTTCATTCTCATTGCTAAGACCTCAGGGGTCTTCTGGTACAACAATGTCAATGATTGACTCCCACTGTTATTGATTTTAGGATGGGGTTCTTTCCATAGGTTCAGAAGTGGTAGTTATCTTTCATTAGCAAGTAATATAGTTTTGTTCCACTAGAACTATTGATTCATCATCTGATTTTATCTCTTCTTTCATAAAATTATTAGTATGGTCTGATGAAATTTCCTTACAGTTGTTGTCAATTTGTAAGAACCTTTCATGCAGTAACTTAGAAATTATTTTTTAGTTTCTAGTAGTGATACAATTTTGATATAGATTTCTTTACAGTCTAAGTGAGTTTGGAAGATCCTTCAATATTTGGTGCTCCCGTATAAAGGATTGTTTATCTATAGTAGTGGTGAATTAAATCTAGACGGCGAATTGGATGCAATCGAAAACATGGAAACTAGAGGTAAAGTATTGAAATTAAAAAATATGTAACCTCAAGCTTGGTGACTACACTTTAGCTTGGCAACCTTGAAGGTGCATATCAGGTTCACTTGGCAACCTTGGGGTGCATATCAAAACTGGGTTCATATCTTTTGTTATAGTATTAATTTAGCAACCTTTTGTCTATTTTCATGAAATATGAGTGCAATTACATAAACCTATCTTGTTCAAGATGAGGGTGTTGTATGCTTTCCTCTTAGGCAACGTCTGTCATGATGCTACAAATTTTTCTGGAAGCCTTAATAGTTATTTAGTGTGTTAGTTATAGGTGTTTTTTGTTACTTTGTTGTTCATGTTTATGAAATAATAGACGATATGAAGATAATGTAACTCTTTATTTAGAATAAGGCAAGATGGCCTATGCTATGGGTAGTATGACAATAATTCCCACTTCTGTCTCCCTAGGTAAGATTGGAAAGGAGAGGAAATTGGGTGCAATATCTGACAAAAATGGCAGGCAATTTTCTTCTCTTGTTGCTTTTTCACCCATGTCCTTAAACTTCTTAAGCAAAAGGTAGACCAAAAGATTACGTAGTAGAAAGTGGATAGTCAATCCAAGAGTAATGTCAAATGACTTGTACTTCAACTAAGATGGATTAGCAACAAAAAAATTATAGGTGAGAGAAAAAATGTCCATCTAAAGGAAGGTTCTTTTCACATAGAAATTTACTATGGTAGATATTTCTTTGTCCATATACATTTGATGTTAATGTATGGTTTGTATGTGGATTTGGTATGACATATATTCCATCATTTTATTGTCTTGCATGCAAGTGTCAACAAGATTATTGATCTTGTCGGAGTCACCTTTAGACCAAAGGGAAATAATGTTGTTTTGGAAAGAAAGTATATGTATGTGAATATTGTCAATGATGGTGTGACAATAGCTAAGGCCGTAAATTGTAGATGTGTGTTCCATATTATTTTTCCTTGCATAAATCTCTTACTATCTTATATGTCAGAGGAAAAAATCTCATAGGTCATAGACAACATATTTCTCTTTTGATGATCTACTTGGTTTATGGAGTAGCCACAGTAGAGTAATGAATCAAGATTTAATAGTTGAAAACAAATACATGTTCCAGATGTTGATGAGTTAAGGTCAATTACTATTACCAGTCTAGTTAATGCATTTCAATGTTGCACCCTACCTCTCACAAGTTGGATTAGAGCACCTAGTTGAAAATATTTTGGCTAACTTGGTAAGACGAGATGCAGCAAAATTAAATTATTTAGATGGTGATTGAGATCACATGGATACACATCCACACAAGAGGTCATAGATCTAGTGACTGTGGCATAGGTGTAGTATAGATATAACCAGTTTAGGCCATGAAACACTATGGCACAGATATAGTTGTACTGTGTACAATGCTAGTAGCCAGGGACACAAATATTATCTAGCTAAGGAGAGAGAAGGAGAGCCTATAGACCAAGCTAAGGGGATATGAGGGGGCTAGAAGGTAATTTAGGAAGAGGCTAGGGACATCACAGATAACCGTATGAGGAATGTGATATAGGTGTGGATAGGGCTTGTAGTAGATACTGAAAAATGATCCTCTTGAGGGAGAGGGCCAAAGTCAAAGCTATACCCCTCTGCTAATATACAATATACATGATGAATCCATAAGACACCTATGATGTATTCCATAGAATTTTTTCACTCAACCATCATATCTTTATGCAGCTAGCCTTGGGGATGTGGGTCAGAAGTCATACATTGATATTGTGTACTCATGACTGATGAGATAGATATTTCTATTGATCTACAAATAGAATAAATCCTATTATTTATTTCCATATTACCTCATTATTGGATGCTTAGCGTGGAATTTTTTTCACCTGATTAACTACTAGCTTGGAATCACCCATAGTCTTAAACATTTTCATTCCTATCTTCCTAACAGTCATAAGGTCCAACACCATGGCTTCATACTTAGCCACATTATTGGTACATTAAAACTCGAATCTAAAGGAAAAAGGATGATGAGTACCTGTAGGAGACACCAGAAAAACACCTACCCCAAAACCACCTTTAGAATAAGCGAGATCAAAACTAATATTCCATAGATTAGCAGGCTCAGGCCTCTCATCCTTGTTCATCAAATCCTTAGAAATTTCCACAAGCTCAACATTAAGACTCATTACATATTCACCCATCTCATCAGCTATATACATGAGAGAATTTATGTGACTTGTAGGGTTCCCTCTATAATATACATGTTCTCCCTCTGAAAACAGGGATTGTGGCATATTACAAGTCAAACTCAATATTTTTCCGCAAAGGATTACCCTAGCTATATGAAATAAAAAAACCATAAGTAGGAGGGACATTTACAATTATTGATTCACTACATCCATTATTACATGCTTTCATGGCATCTGTAACAACTTAGGTACTATATATTTAATCATTCCAATGTAGGGAACCCTTCTAAAAATAAGTAAATCCTTCTTAAGTAGTCCCCCTAGTAGACTTACTCGCTTCATATTTGGCTATATTATCTTTGAGTTGAACATCTTATATTAGTTGATCCAAAACTGTAATCTAGAGTTTCTTTAAGACTCCAGGGTAGAGTGATGAGAAGTTACTTGAGAAACATATAAGAGAGTTGTTATTTGTAAGGGAGTGTACATGCTAAAACTTAAGACCCTGTAATTGACATTATTCTCTAGGTTGTGTTAGAGTTAGTCTGGTTATCCCTCTGCCAGAGATCATAACTCTTTTTGCATTGGCTCAGGTCTATTCATAAAAATCAAGTCTTGAAAGGTCATTTGCAGCCCTGTTTCAATTCCTAGGTCATGACAAGTGTTCTCGGTCATTAGGTCTAGGGTTAAGTCAATTTGGTTTTTGCAAAGTCTAATAAAGCCAACAGGCCAGAGGGAGGTCCTCAATAGGTGGTTATCTCAAAGATTTTTATCATTATATGGATAGATTAGGACTTCTCTTCAAAACTATGTTTTGAAGATAAGTCAACATTTCATTTTTTGTAATAAATTTTCAAAAATTTCAGTTCTTGAATTGTCCTTTGCCAAATCATATCATAGCTATCCCTACAAAAATCAACAAAATACTATCAGTCCAAAGCTCAGAAGAAGCAAGAGAAAGTCAAAAAGCAGTATTGTATTAAAAGACCAAAGGTGAAAAAGTGCCAAACATTATAAAGTGGGTTATTGAACCAATTTAAATCAAATCTGATTTGGTGAGATTTTTTCTTTGCATATAAAAGAGGCAAACAGCTTCATTTGTTCAAAACTCCAAAGGTAGAAATCGTGTTTGAGAAATGTGAAGGCCAAAGGCGTGTTTCAAACCCGTGGACAACGTTTGGAGGCGTGCACTATGTGTTGCGTCTGTGCGCTACGCATAGAGTGTGCGCTACGCGCTGGGCCTCACTTGCCAGTGTAAAAAATACAAAGGCGCTACGCACACAGGTGTGCGCTACGAATTGGGTTCGGGCGCTATGCACTCAGTCACAACCCCAAAAAAAAATTGTTAATGCGACTAGACCTTGCCAAATCGACTCCAAAACTTGCAAGTAGGTGTTTCATGGCTGTTCAGTCAATTATAAATTGTTCGTAGTATGTTTGAGCTGGAAAATTTGATGTATTGGGTGTAGAAAAATGAAACCCTATGCTCATACCAAAATCATTCCTTAAGGTTTTTTTTTTTCTTCAAAAAGACATGTGGGTGGCTTTGTGAAGATTTTCCCATTCTCCATTGGTGAAATACAGTCCCATACTCATTTGTCAAGTTTTAGCCAAAATCACAAAGGGTGCACTTCACACTTTTGTTCATTTGTCAAAATTGTCCTTGTGATCAAAACAGTGACTATTTCATGCCAACACACTGAAACGAAGTTATTACCATTATGGCTTAATTCTTATGATGCTTTGGTAAACATATTTGGGTCTTGAGTATGCATTGAAATTCTAATTTCACCACCCCTATATTGACATACATATTGCATACATGTATTTTCAAAGCCATGTCAGACAAAGATTCAGTTTATGAGCAGGAGAATGAAAGTGATTCCACAACAGAGGGTAATGTGCCACGGAGGCCTCGCGGAGGTGGCAAAGGTGGTAAGCATCTCAGGGAAGAGCCCACTTCTTTGGTTCAATTTCAGGCTCGCCCGCTTGCAATGGATTGTTTTCGTCTTCAGTCATGCTATCACTATTGTGAGCTAATTTCGCAAATTCAGCATCATCGTGAACTAGCTCGTTTGTTTGTTATACATTTACATGATGGCCATGTAAACCTCGCCGGAGTTGATTTCATTTTGTCACCACAGACTATTGCAGAGGCCACTGGGATACCAAATATTGGAGAGAAATGGAATAAGCGTCAGCAGTTAGAGAAATCCTACTATGAGTCGTACATCAAACCTGGATATATGAGGCACTTGAGCAAGCTTTTTCCTTTCCAATACCTGAGTGATCAGTTTGCACCTTTGATGAAACTCATCATTCAGTATTTCAGTTGTGAGGGAAGATTCTCATGTCTTTACGCATACCATGTCCGTTTGTTGATGCATTTTACAATGGTATGTTTGATGAACATTCCATACTTCATGTATCGCAACATAGAGAGGATGGTTGTTTTAGTACAAAAGAATACCCTAGCACAGTAGTATAGAAGTATTTATCAATACGCGCTTAACAAGATCATAGTGGTTCATTAGTTGGCACAGTAGGGCATTACCTGGGAGGATTTTATTTCTTGCCACTTTTTCACAGCGCCACAGCCACCTCCAGAGATAGTTCATGATGAGGGAGAGCCTTCACATCAGTTTGACATTCCTGAGACTGAGCACGTCAGTGCTCTAGTGTATGTGACATACCAGCGAGGCCACAGGGCATTATTTGCATCTACACGACGAGTGCTATCTCCACCCGGGGTGGAAGGGGTCTCGTTGAATCCATCAACAGCGTGAGTATTATCTCCACATGATGTGGAAGGGGTCTCGCCTTCTTCATTAGTGGAGGTGTTAGAGTCGGTCTAGTTATCCCTCCGTCAGAGATAAAAGCTCTTTTTGCATTTCATGTTTAGGTGTCCCATCAGTTTCGATCAGTTGCATTTCATTAGGCACGCCATAACTCTGACAGAATGGTTTGTGTCACTCATTCCCCTCGTGCTTGGCACTACTGGTTCAGGTCTATTCATAAAAACAAAGCTTCAAAGGTCATTTACAGTCATGTTTTAAATTTTTAGGTCTTAGGTCTAGGGTTGAGACAATTTTGTTTTGGAAAGTCTAAGAAGACTAGCAGGATAGAGGGATGTCTTTGATAGATGGCTACTGCAATAATTTTCATCATTATACAGATAAAATTAGGACTTCTCTTCAAAACTCTGTTTTGAAGATAAGTCATCATCTCATTTTTGTAATAAATTTTCAAAAATTTCAGTTCTTGAGTTGTCCAAGTGCAGCCTTGGTCTCCTTTGCCAGATCATATCACAGCCATCCCTGCAAAAAATCAACAAACAACATTAGTCCAAACCTCAGCAAATTATAAAAAATCAAAAAAGCAGCGTCTATTTAAAGACCAAAAGTGAAAAGTGCCAAACCTTATAAAGTGGGTTTTTGAATCAATTTAATTCAAATGAGATATTTTGTTTGCTTATAAATAGGGACAACAAGTTCATTTGCACCCAAATTCCCAAAGCAACATCGTGCCTAAGCATTTGAAGGCCAAAACCACGAATTGCATGCTGGTGGAAAGTGTTGGAGGGTGCACTACGCATTGAATCTGTGCGCTATGCACCGGGCACTGCGCTACACATTGGGCAAGCGCGACCTTTGTAAAAATACACAGGCACAATGCATCAGGCTGTGTGCTACGCACTGGGATAACGCGCTACGCACTCAGTCCAGCACACAATTTGTTTATATTTATGCGCCCAGATCGTGTCTAATCGCCTCCAAAGCTGCAAGTAGGTGTTCTATAAATGATTCATCAATTTGATATTGTTTATTGTCTGTTTGAAGAGAGGAGGTGATGTATTGGGTGTAAGAAATCGAATGAAACCCTAGGCCCCTATCAAAATCCTTTTTGAGGGTATTAAAGGACATATGGGTAATTGGTGAAGATTTTTCTGCCTTTCCTTGGTGAAACATAGCTCCATGCCCATTTGAAAGGTTTGAGCCAACAACACTTCATACCCTTGTCCATTTGTCAAACTGTCCTTGTGACTGTTTCCTGCCCAAATACACCAAACAGAATGTCCATTATGGCATAAGTCTTATGATGTTTCGGTTGGCTTTTTGAGTATGTATTGAAATTGTGATTTCACCACACCTACAACATACATATTGCAGACCTCCTATTGTAGTTATTGTGTTTTCAAAGCCATGTCAAACACAAAGTCAGTGTATGAGCAGGAAAATGACAGTGATTCCACAACAAAGGGAAATGTGCCACAAAGGCCTCGCAAAGGTGGCGAAGGTGGTAAACATCTTAGAGAAGAGCCCACTTCTATGGTAAAATTGCAGGCTTGCCCACTTGCCATGGATTGTTTTCGCCACTAGTCATGCTATCATTTTTGTGAGTTAATTTCACAATTTCAGCATCATCGTGAATTAGCTCGCTTGTTTGTTCTCCATTTACATGATGGCCATGTAAACCTCGCTGGAGTTAGTTTCATTTTGCCACCAAAGACTATTGCAGAGGCCACTGGGATACCAAATATCGGGGAGCAATGGAATAAGCGTCAGCAGCTAGAGAAATCATATTATGGGCCATATATTAAACCTGGGTATATGAGGCACTTGAGCAGAGTTTTTCCTTTCCACTACCTGAATGATCGGTTCGTACCTTTGATGAAACTCATCATTCGGTATTTCAGTTGTGAGGGCAGATTCTCGCATCTTTATCCATATGATGTACATTTGTTGATGCATTTTACAAGGGTACGTTTGATGAACATTCCATACTTTATGTTTCGCAACATAGAGAGGCTGGTTGGTTTAGTACAAAGGAAGACTCTAGCACAGCAGCACAACAGTATTTATCATTACACAGTGATCAAGATCGTAGTGGTACATCAGTTGGCACAGTAGGGCATTACGTGGGAGGATTTTATTTCTCACGACTTTTTCACAGCACCTCAACCACCCCTAGAAATGCCACCCCCAGAGATAGTTCATGATGAGGGAGAGCCTTTACAGCAGTTTGACATGCCCAAGGTCAAGCATATAAATGCTCCAGTGTATATGACATATCAGCCAGGCCACAGGGCCTTATTTGCATCTGCACAACGAGCACTATCTCCACCCAAGGTGGAAGGTGTCTCGTCGACTTCATCAGCATGGCGAGTATTATCTCCACATGATGTGGAAGGGGTCTCGCCTTCTTCTTCAGCACAGGTGCAGGTCCAGGATACGGGCAAGAGGCACATGTTTGATGAGGGTCCTTCAGGAGGTCAGGACACGGATATCATTGATGTTGATGCTAGCTCTCCTAGCTCGGAGATAAAGGAGATCATCGAAGAGCAAAGGGTTGAGAATGAGCATACACTTGGAGCAGCGCAACAAACAGTTGGAAGATGAGCATACACTTTACGAGCTGCAGAAAACCCGGGAAGACCGAGAATTGGCCCGAAAGAGACCCGGTGATTTGACACCTATTGATCGATAATCAATGCTCATCTGGGTGAACACTCATTTGGAGAAGTTGTTGGCGAAGGCAAACAGAGACAAGGACATGCTTCGTCATATGAAAACTCACTATTGGGCTCGCATGCATGTTTGCAAAGTGAAAATGAAGATCTTAAAGAGGCGTTTGACCAAAGTTCTAAAACAACGGAAAAAGCCCAATCCACTCGAAATTTTGGCCGAGGCTTCATTGGCAAGGAACAACACATGATAGAGGCTCTTCACTCTGAATTTGAGCAAATTCGGTGAAAATTTTGTCATTTTGAAATTTTTGGCTTGCAAAACAGGTTTTTTGGCTCAACGCATAGCGTACAACGCGCGACCCATAAGATTGGGAGGTCCAAATCACAAATGGCTTGTAGTTTTTGATTTGTCATGATGAATTATACATGCTCAGCTATTGCCAAAGCATTTCATCAAGTTCTGGGTGACCAAAAGGCTTGGAAATATCATGAAAATCACCTTTCTGCCACCTTTTCCAACAGCAGAAAGTAGCTCTGGGAGAATACAGTTTTGAGGGGGCAAATGAGCTTCAAATTGAAAAATTCCACTTGGGTTGGAAAGTAGACATCTAGGGCTTTCCAATGAGCCCATGACCTCAATTTGGATGTCAGGAAGTGCCCCAAAAACAGGCTGAAATGTGTGCTACGCATAGGGATCAAGGGCGCTATTCATATAGTTTTTGGTCTAGTTTTCATTCTTCAGCTTAGGAAATGAAGCCAGTTTGACCAGTTTTGACTTGTGATGTGATTTTTTCACTCCTCTTGATGTAATTAATGAAACATGATGTTATTTTGATACTTAGTTACTTATTCTACAAGATTCATTCACTAAAAGGTGAAAATTTAATGAATGAATTGGTTTCCTAGCTTATAGAGGCAAGTTGTTTTGACTACCTAGATTGTAGTGCTTTGTTTAGAGTTGGTTGAAATAGCTCCTAGGATGATTAGCTCGACCCCTAGAGGCAAGGGAATGGGTTGGTTTGCCTATATTATGTATTTTCTTAGTCATTTTCAAGGGTTGGACTCTTGGGAATAGCTTGACGCTCTATTGTACATATCTTATCTGCATTTTTTGGCAAAGGAAAGACCAGGGTTTTGCAGCACTATTTGGGATTCATGTGGCTTTTATGTGTTGATGGTGTGCTTCTTTCAGTATTTGTAAGTTTTTTATGTGCACTCACTTTCCTTCTCTTATCTTTTGCAATTGAACAAATTGAAGTGTTAAGGTAGAATCCATAATTTGCTATGCTCTGCCTTTAAGTTTGTTTAATTTTCCATGTTTTCATCTGTTTAGGGAGAATCATTGAAATTTTTTTGCTCTCCTTAACCTCTCACCAGTCAAATATATTCATTCAATCACTTTAAAGGCATGAAATCAATCGCCTATCTTGCCCCAAGTAGACCTCTGCAAAAAACTGTGCCTCATCCCCACACCCAAAATTGCCTTTCCCTTGAATTCAACAAAACCTCAAAAAATCAATTTCAAAGTCCTTGTACGTCATACCTAGCCTAAAATTAGTCATCAATTCAATCATCTCAACCTCATTGATTACCTTTTGCTGAGATTGACTTGGAGAGAGCCCTCTCTTGTCCTCGTAGGGCTAGCTACGAGGCTGAGCGTGGTTTGATGTAGCGTTGAGTTTTACCTTATTTCAGCCTAAGGTAGATTTGAGCACTAACATAGTGGCGACCATACTGGGGAGAATGGGTTTGCTTGTTAGTGTTATTTGATTTATAGCTATAGACGGAGTCTGAAGTAACGCCAGGTAGCCTTCGAACTCCACATTACTCTGCGAGTGCATAGTAGATAAACACTGCTTCAGTTGATCTCTCGTGTAGCTTGTGATTGTAACACTTAACTTATGAATTGCCCCAGTACGTGTATCAAGTTCAGATCTGATTGTTGATGGCGAACAAAGATCAGACATAAGAAGGCTAAAATCATTCACTTGGCGACTTTATTCACTGAACAATCCAAAAATCAATGCTTCATGGTGACTCCACTGTAGGAAGATCAGTAGCTTTAAGGTTTCAACATGGAACGGGTTGCAAGAAGATATGCTCCCATGAGCCGGGATCACATTCCAGGTTTTCCAAACAAGATGCCCAAGGTAGATTGGTCAAGGAATCTGCCTACGTTTAACGATGATGGTAAGAAAGATGCTGCTTTACATCTGGTTAGATTTCACATGCATATTCGCAAGCTGAAGGTGGATTTTCCTGAAGATTGCTTGATGGAGATATTCCTGGCCACACTAGATGGTGAAGCCCAATCTTGGTATGAAAATTTTCTGCTGGCCTGTATTTATTGTTCAAAAGATTTTCATGCCTTGTTCATTGAAAGATATCAAGTGCCTTATCCATCATTAAATTTAGTTCATGACTGTTGCAAAATTGCTTCTACTTTTATTGAAAGCCTTGAGAAATATTACGAAGATGATAATTTCATGGATAACGATATCATGGAGGCTCTGTATGAGAATCCATTTTAGCAACATGAAGAGAACCTAGAGGATACCCATCAAGATGATCAAGAAATTTTGCAGCAGAATCAAGATCAGCAGGTTGAAGATGGGCACATGGCTGAAAATGATGAAAGGGAGAATGTTATTCCAGATCTGCCCACAGAAGAAGACAACATGCCAAGAACTCAGGTTTCAATTGCAGATTTTGATAATGACCATTTAGCTATTTTAGATCTACATTCAGATTGTGATGACCAAGCATATCTTGTGCTGAATCCCATCAAAGAGAACTCTAATGTTGAAATCATCTGGAATGCAGAAGACACAGTAATGGATCCAAATGTTCTCAGTTATACTGTCAATCCATCATTAGAACAAAACCTTCATGAAGAAGCAATCCAGTCAGTTCATGAAAAATAGAATGAGATCTTTGTGCAAGTAAGTGATGAATCTCCTTTCAATAACTCAGTAATAAATGATAGTTTGATTGCCATGTCATATGAAGACAATTACTATTTAAGCAGAAGAAAACAAAAGGCATTGTCTCCTTTGTCTGAAGATGAGATAGATCTACTTTTGAAAGGTCTTGTTTAAGCCGAAGCTACAGCAGATTTGTAGTGCACACATAGTCAGGAAAGTGTTGGTGAAACTTCTTCCTCTTTTGAAAAAGATGACTGTCTTGTAATCAGTTTTGTAGACTGGCAAACAGATAATTTTTTCCTTCACAAAGATGATAAGGCCGTCATATTTGATAATCTTCAAGATTGTTTTTTGTTTAAAAATCATCCAGATCATGAAGTTGAGGATTATATGCCAGGATTTCTCATGGTCAAGGAACCTACAACTAACACTCAGATGGTAGAAGCACATACTTCTATGTGCATTCCTATCCCTCGGAAATCAATTGTCCTTTCAGATTAGAATGAAGTGAATACTAGTATTTTTGTAGCTGGATCTCCGGATAAGCTAATGCTTCAGGATTATCAAGATCCCTTCGGCATCCTTTTGCAAGCACTAGAGAAGATAAATGTTTCCTGGTTCGTTATCATAACCCTTGGTTTCAGTGGTTATTGTGAGTTGCCTACATGTACATCGTTCCGCCTGCTCGAGAAAAGTGAGAGCAGAAATTTGGTATGTAGCCATCTATTGGATTGGTTACATTGGAAATCTCATTACACATGATTGTACATATTTCATTAGTATGCAGGTGGTTGTCATCATGATTTGAAGCCCTCAAATCTCGATGCACTTCTACCCTTCAAATAAGCTTTGTAAACTCTTGTTTTAAGCCAGTGATGAGTCATTTGTGTTTGGTCTGTTGAGTCAGTTTTTCCAAGTTATTTCAATTTGCCATCGAGTCAAGTTTCAGTCAAGTTTCAGTCAAGTTTTCGTTCAATAAATGTGTCAAAGGTTTTGTGTTATCCGTTCAAATAATGACTCCATAGCCCAATGGATGAAGGCACTGTCTAGCTCTTATAGAGATCTGTGGTTCTTAGCATCTCCAAGGAGCTACTATCCCCATTGGAGCCAATGTTAGAGTCGGTCTAGTTATCCCTCTGTCAGAGATCAAAGCTCTTTTTTCATTACATGTTTAGGTGTCCCATCAGTTTCGATCAGTTGCATTTCGTTAGGCATGCCATAACTCTGATGGAATGGTTTGTGTCACTCATTCCCCTCGTGCTTGGCACTACTGGTTCAGGTCTATTCATAAAAAAGAAGCTTCAAAGGTCATTTATAGTCATGTTTTAAATTTTTAGGTCTTAGGTCTAGGGTTGAGTCAATTTTGTTTTGGAAAGTCTGAGAAGACCAGCAGGCCAGAGGTATGTGTTTGATAGATGGTTACTGCAATAATTTTCATCATTATACAGATAAAATTAGGACTTCTCTTCAAAACTCTGTTTTGAAGATAAGTCGTCATCTCATTTTTGTAATAAATTTTCAAAAATTTCAGTTCTTTAATTGTCCAAGCGCAACCTTGATCTCCTTTGCCAGATCATATCACAGCCATCCCTGCAAAAAATCAACAAAGAACATTAGTTCAAACCTCAGCAAATTATAAAAAATCAAATAAGCAGTGTCTATTTAAAGACCAAAAGTGAAAAGTGCCAAACATTACAAAGTGAGTTTTTGAATCAATTTAATTCAAATGAGATATTTTGTTTTCTTATAAATAGGGACAACAAGTTCATTTGCACCCAAATTCCCAAAGCAACATCGTGCCTAAGCATTTGAAGGCCAAAACTGTGAATTGCATGCTGGTGGACAGTGTTGGAGGGTGCGCTACGCATTGAAGCTGTGTGCTATGCATCGAGCAGTGCGCTACGCATTGGGCGAGCATGGCCTTTGTAAAAATACACAGGCGCTACGCATTAGGCTGTGCGCTATGCACTGGGATAGCGCGCTACGCACTCAATCCAGCACACAATTTGTTTATATTTATGCGCCCAGATCGTGTCTAATCGCCTCGAAAGCTGCAAAAAGTAGGTGTTCTATAACTGATTCAATCAATTTTATATTGTTTATAGTGTATTTGAAGACAGGAGGTGATGTGTTGGGTGTAAGAAATCGAATGAAACCCTAGGCCCCTATCAAAATCCTTTTTAAGGGTATTAAAGGACATATGGGTAATTGGGGAAGATTTTTCTACCTTTCCTTGGTGAAACATAGCTCCATGCCCATTTGAAAGCTTTGAGCCAACAACACTTCATACCCTTTTCCATTTGTCAAACTATCCTTGTGATTATTTCATGCCCAAATACACCAAACAAAATGTCCATTATGGCATAAGTGTTATGATGTTTCGGTTGGCTTCTTGAGTATGTATTGAAATTGTGATTTTACCACACCTACAACATACATATTGCAGACCTCCTATTGCAGTTATTGTGTTTTCAAAGCCATGTCAGACACAGAGTCAGTGTATGAGCAGGAAAATGACAGTGATTCCACAACAAAGGGAAATGTGCTACAGAGGCCTCACAAAGGTGGCAAAGGTGGTAAACATCTTAGAGAAGAGCCCACTTCTATGGTACAATTACAGGCTTGCCCACTTTCCATGGATTGTTTTCGCCATCAGTCATGCTATCATTTTTGTGAGCTAATTTCACAATTTCAACATCATCGTGAATTAGCTCGCTTGTTTGTTCTCCATTTACATGATGGCCATGTGAACCTCGCTGGAGTTGATTTCATTTTGTCACCAGAGACTATTACAGAGGCCACTGGGATACCAAATATTGGGGAGCAATGGAATAAGCGTCAGCAGCTAGAGAAATCATATTATGAGCCATATATTAAACATGGGTATATGAGGCACTTGAGCAGAGTTTTTCCTTTCCACTACCTGAATGATCGGTTTGCATCTTTGATGAAACTCATCATTCAGTATTTCAGTTATGAGGGCAGATTCTCACGTCTTTATGCATACCATGTCCGTTTGTTGATGCATTTTACAAGGGTACGTCTGATGAACATTCCATACTTTATGTTTCGCAACATAGAGAGGATGGTTGTTTTAGTACAAAGGAAGACTCCAACACAGCAGCACAATAGTATTTATCATTACGCAGTGATCAAGATCGTAGTGGTACATCAGTTGGCACAGCAGGGCATTACGTGGGAGGATTTTATTTCTCGCGACTTTTTCACAGCACCTCAACCACCCCTAGAAATGCCAGCCCCAGAGATAGTTCATGATGAGGGAGAGCCTTTACAGCAGTTTGACATGCCCAAGGTTGAGCATATAAATGCTCCAGTGTATATGACATATCAGCGAGGCCACAGGGCCTTATTTGCATCTACACGAAGAGTACTATCTCCACCCGAGGTGGAAGGGGTCTCGTTGACTTCATCAGCACAGCGATTATTATCTCCACATGATGTGGAAGGGGTCTCGCCTTCTTCTTCAGCACAGGTGCAGATCAAGGATATGGGCAAGAGGCCCATGTTTGATGAGGGTCCTTCAGGAGGTCAGGACACAGATATCATTGATGTTGATGCTAGCTCTCTTAGCTCGGAGCTAAAGGAGATCATCCAAGAGCAAAGGGCTGAGAATGAGTCGCTGCAAAAGAAATTTCAGATGGCTAAGTGGGTGATCAACTACTTGGAGCAGCGCAACAAACAGTTGGAAGATGAGCATACACTTTATGAGCTGTGGAAAATCTGGGAAGACCGAGAATTGGCCCGAAAGAGACCCGCTGATTTAACACCTATTGATCGAGAATCAATGCTCATCCAGGTGAACACTCATTTGGAGAAGTTGTTGGCGAAGGAAAATAGAGACAAGGACATGCTTCATCATATGAAAACTCACTATTGGGCTCGCATGCATGTTTGCAAAGCGAAAATGAAGATCCTAAAGAGGTGTTTGAGCAAAGCGCTAAAGCAACGGAAAAAGCCCGATCCACTCCAAATTTTGGCCGAGGCTTCATTGGCAAGGCACAACACATGATAGAGGCTCTTCACTCTAAATTTGAGTAAATTTAGAGAAAATTTTGTCATTTTGAAATTTTTGGCTTGCAAAACAGGTTTTTTGGCTCAACGCGTAGCGCCCAGCGCGCGACCCATAAGATTGGGAGGTCCAAATCACAAATGGCTTGTACTTTTGGATTTGTCATGATTAACTATACATGCTCAGCTATTGCCAAAGAATTTCATCAAGTTCCGGGTGACCAAAAGGCTCAAAAACATCATGAAAATCACCTTTCTGCCACCTTTTCCAATAGCAGAAAGTACCTCTGGGAGAATACAGTTTTGAGGGGGCAAATGAGCTTCAAATTGAAAAATTCCACTTGGGTTGGAATGCAGACATCCAGGGCTTTCCAACGATCTCATGAGCTCAATTTTGATGTCAGGAAGTCCCCCAAAAACAGGCTGAAATGTGCGCTACGCATAGGGATTAGGGGCGCTACGCATACAGTTTTTGGTCCAGTTTTCATTCCTCAGCTTAGGAAATGAAGCCAGTTTGACCAGTTTTGACTTGTGATGTGATTTTTTCACTCCTCTTGATGTAATTAATGAAACATGATGTTATTTTGACACTTAGTTACTTATTCTACAAGATTCATTCACTAAAAGGTGAAAATTTAATGAATGAATTGGTTTCCTAGCTTATAGAGGCAAGTTGTTTTGACTACCTAGATTGTAGTGCTTTGTTTAGAGTTGGCTGAAACAGATCCTAGGATGATGAGCTTGACCCCTAGAGGCAAGGGAATGGGTTGGCTTGCCTATATTATGTATTTTCTTAGTCATTTTCAGGGTTGGACTCTTGGGAATAGCTTGACACTCTATTGTACATATCTTATCAGCATTTTTGGCAAAGGAAAGACCAAGGTTTTGCAGCACTATTTGGGATTCATGTGGCTTTATGTGTTGATGGTGTGCTTCTTCTAGTATTTTTAAGTTATTTATGTGCATCACTTTCCTTCTCTTATCTTTTGCAATTGAACAAATGAAGTGTTAAGGTAGAATCCATAATTTTTTATGCTCTGCCTTTAAGTTTGTTTAATTTTCCATGTTTTCATCTCTTTAGGGAGAATCCTTGAAAGTTTCTTGCTCTCCTTAACCTCTCACCAGTCATATCTATTCATTCAATCACTTTAAAGGCATCAAAACAATCGCCTATCTTGCCCCAAGTAGACCTCTGCAAAAACTGTGCCTCATCCCCGCACCCAAAATTGCCTTTCCCTTGAATTCAACAAAACCTCAAAAAATCAATTTCAAAGTCATTGTACTTCATACCTAGCCTAAAATTAGTCATCAATTCAATCATCACAACCTCATTGATTACCTTTTTCCGAGATTGACTTGGAGAGAGCCCTCTCCTGTCCTCGTAGGGCTAGCTACGAGGCTGAGCGTGGTTTGATGTAGCCTTCAATTTTACCTTATTTCAGCCTAAGGTAGATTTGAGCGCTAACATAGTGGCGACCATACTGGGGAGAACTGGTTTGATTGTTAGTGTTATTTGATTTATAGCTACAGACGGAGTCTGAAGTCACGCCAGGTAGCCTTCGAACTGCGCATTGCTCTGCAATAGATAAACGCTGCTTCAGTTGATCTCTGGTGTAGCTTGTAATTGTAACACTTAACTTATAAATTGCCCCTGTACGTGTATCAAGTTTAGATCTGATTGTTGATGGTGGACAACGATCAGACATAAGAAGGCTGAAATCATTCACTTGGCAACTTTTTTCACTGAACAATCCAAAAATTAATGCTTCATGGTGACTCCACTGCAGGAAGATCAGTAGCTTTAAGGTTTCAACATGGAACGGGTTGCAAGAAGATATGCTCCCATGAGCCGGGATCACATTCCAGGTTTTCCAAACAAGATGCCCAAGGTAGATTGGTCAAGGAATCTACCTACGTTTAACGATGATGGTAAGAAATATGTTGCTTTACATCTGGTTAGATTTCACATGCATATTCGCAAGCTAAAGGTGGATTTTCTTGAAGATTGCTTGATGAAGATATCCCTGGCCACATTGGAAGGTGAAGCCCAATCTTGGTATGAAAATTTGTCGTTGGCCTGTATTTTTTGTTTAGAAGATTTTCATGGTGTTGTTCATTGAAAGATATCAAGTGTCTTATCCATCATTAAATTTAGTTCATGATTGTTGCAAAAATGCTTCTACTTTTATTGAAAGCCTTGAAAAATATTACGAAGATGATAATTTCATGGATGACGAGATCATGGAGGCTCTGTATGAGAATCCATTTTAGCAACATGAAGAGAACCTAGAGGATACCCATCAAGATGATCAGGAAATTTTACAGCAGAATCAAGATCAACAGGTTGAAGATGGCCACATAGCTGAAAATGATGAAAGGGAGAATGTTATTTCAGATCTGCCCACAGAAGAAGACACCATGCCAAGAACTCAGGGTTCAATTGCAGATTTTGATAATGACCAGTCGGCTGTTTTAGATCTACATTCAGATTGTGATGACCAAGCATATCTTGTGCTGAAGCCCATCAAAGAGGACTATGTTGTTGAAATCTTCTGGAATGCAGAAGACACAGTAATGGATCCAAATATTCTCAGCTATACTGTTAGTCCATCATTAGAACACAACCTTCATGAAGAAGCAAACCAGTCAGTTCATGAAAAACAGAATGAGATCTTTGTGCAAGTAAGTGATGAATCTCCTTTCAATAACTCAGTAATAAATGATAGTTTGATTGCCATGTCATATGAAGACAATTACTGTTTAAGCATAAGAAAACAAAAGGCATTGTCTCCTTTGTCTGAAGATGACATAGATCTACTTTTGAAAGGCCTTGTTTGAGCCGAAGCTACAACAGATTTGGAGTGCACACATAGTTAGGAAGGTTTTGGTGAAACTTCTTCCTCTTTTGAAAAAGATGACTGTCTTGTAATCAATTTTGTAGATTGGCAAAAAGATAATTTTTTCCTTCACAAAGATGATAAGGCTGTCATATATGATAATCTTGAAGATTGTTTTTTGTTTAAAAATGATCCAGATCATGCAGTTGAGGAATATATGCCACGATTTCTCATGGTCAAGGAACCTACAACTAACACTCAGATGGAAAAAGCACATACTTCTCTGTGCATTCCTATCCCTTGGAAATCAATTTTCCTTTCAGATCAGAATGAAGTGAATACTAGTATTTTTGCAGCTGGATCTCCGGATAAGCTAGTGCTTCAGGATTATCAAGATCCCTTTGGCATCCTTTTGCAAGCACTAGAGAAAATAAATGTTGCCTGGTTCATTATCATAACCCTTGGTTTCAGTGGTTATTGTGAGTTTCCTACATGTACATCGTTCTTCCTGCTCGAGAAAAGTGAGAACAAAAATTTGGTATGTAGCCATCTATTGGATTGGTTACATTGGAAATCTCATTACACATGATTGTACATATTTCATTAGTATGCAGGTGGTTGTCATCATGATTTGAAGCCCTCAAATCTCGATGGACTGCTACCCTTCAAATAAAATTTGTAAAGTCTTGTTTTATGTCAGTGATGAGTCATTTCTGTTTGGTCTGTTGAGTCAGTTTTTTCAACTTATTTCAGTTTGCCATCAAGTCAAGTTTTAGTCAAGTTTCAGTCAAGTTTTCATTCAATAAATGTGTCAAAGGTTTTGTGTTATCCGTTCAAATAATGACTCCATAGCCCAATGGATGAAGGCACTGTCTATCTCTTACAGAGATCTGTGGTTCTTAGCATCTCCAAGGAGCTACTATCCCCATTGGAGCCAATGTTAGAGTCGGTCTAGTTATCCCTCCGTTAGAGATCAAAACTCTTTTTGCATTTCATGTTTAGGTGTCCCATCAGTTTCGATCAGTTGGATTTTGTTAGGCATGCCATAACTCTGATGGAATGGTTTGTGTCACTCATTCTCCTCGTGCTTGGCACTGCTGGTTCAGATCTATTCATAAAAACAAAGCTTCAAAGGTCATTTACAATCATGTTTTAAATTTCTAGGTCTTAGGTCTATGGTTGAGTCAATTTTGTTTTGGAAAGTCTAAGAAGACCTGCAGGCCAGATGGATGTCTTTGATAGATGGTTACCGCAATAATTTTCATCATTATATAGAGAAAATTAGGACTTCTCTTCAAAACTTTGTTTTGAAGATAAGTCGTCATCTCATTTTTGTAATAATATTTCAAAAATTTCAGTTCTTGAATTGTCCAAGCACGGGCTTGATCTCCTTTGCCATATCATATCACAACCATCCGTGCAAAAAATCAACAAAGAACATTAGTTCAAACCTCAACAAATTATAAAAAATCAAAAAACCAGTGTCTATTTAAAGACCAAAAGTGAAAAGTGCCAAACCTTACAAAGTGGGTTTTTGAATCAATTTAACTCAAATGAGATATTTTGTTTGCTTATAATTAGGGACAACAAATTCGTTTGCACCCAAATTCCCAAAGCAACATCGTGCCTAAGCATTTGAAGGCCAAAACCGCGAATTGCATGCTGGTGGACAGTGTTGGAGGGTGTGCTACAAATTGAAGCTATTCACTACGCACCGGGCAGTGCGCTATGCATTGGGCGAGTACGGCCTTTGTAAAAATACACAGGCGCTACGCATTAGGCTGTGCGCTACGCACTGGGATAGTGTGCTACGCACTCAATCCAGCACACAATTTGTTTATATTTATGCGTCGCGATCGTGTCTAATCGCCTCCAAAGCTGCAAAAAATAGGTGTTCTATAATTGATTCGATCAATTTGATATTGTTTATAGTGTGTTTGAAGAGGGGAGGTGATGTGTTGGGTGTAAGAAATCGAATGAAACCCTAGGCCCCTATCAAAATCCTTTTTAAGGGTATTAAAGGACATATGGGTAATTGGTGAAGATTTTTCTGCCTTTCCTTGGTGAAACATAGCTCCATGCCCATTTGAAAGCTTTGAGCCAACAACACTTCATACCCTTGTCCATTTGTCAAACTGTCCTTGTGATTGTTTCATGCCCAAATACACCAAACAGAATGTCCATTATGGCATAAGTCTTATGATGTTTCAGTTGTCTTTTTGAGTATGTACTGAAATTGTGATTTCACCACACCTACAACATACCTATTGTAGACCTCATATTGCAGTTATTATGTTTTCAAAGCCATGTCAGACACAGAGTCAGTGTATGAGCAAGAAAATGACAGTGATTCCACAACAGAGGGAAATGTGCCACAAAGGCCTCGCAAAGGTGGCAAAGGTGGTAAACATCTTAAAGAAGAACCCACTTCTATGGTACAATTGCAGGCTTGCCCACTTGCCGTGGATTGTTTTCACCAGCGGTCATGCTATCATTTTTGTGAGCTAATTTCACAATTTCAGCATCATCGTGAATTAGCTCGCTTGTCTGTTCTCCATTTACATGATGGCCATGTAAACCTCGCTGGAGCTAATTTCATTTTGTCACCAGAGACTATTGCAGAGGCCACTGGGATACCAAATATCGGGGAGCAATGGAATAAGCGTCAGCAGCTAGAGAAATCATATTATGAGCCATATATTAAACTTGGGTATATGAGGCACTTGCGCAGAGTTTTTCCTTTGCACTACCTGAATGATCGGTTTGCACCTTTGATGAAACTCATCATTCGGTATTTCAGTTGTAAGGGAAGATTATCGCGTTTTTATGCATACCATGTTCGTTTGTTGATGCATTTTACAAGGGTACGTCTGATGAACATTCCATACTTTATGTTTCGCAACATAGAGAGGATGGTTGGTTTAGTACAAAGGAAGACTCCAACACAAAAGCACAATAGTATTTATCATTACTCAGTGATCAAGATCGTAGTGGTACATCAGTTGGCACAGCACGGCATTACGTGGGAGAATTTTATTTCTCACGACCTTTTCGCAGCACCTCAACCACCCCTAGAAATTCCATCCCCAGAGATAGTTCATGATGAGGGAGAGCCTTTACAACAATTTGACATGCCCAAGGTCGAGCATATAAATGCTCCAGTGTATATGACATATCAGCGAGGCCATAAAGCCTTATTTGCATCTGCATGACGAGTACTATCTCCACCCGAGGTGGAAGGGGTCTCGTTGACATCATCAGCACAGCGAGTATTATCTCCACATGATGTGGAAGGGGTCTCGGCTTCTTCTTTAGCACAGGTGCAAATCCAGGATACAGGCAAGAGGCCCATGTTTGATGGGGGTCCTTCAAGAGGTCAGGACATGGATATCATTGATGTTGATGCTAGCTCTCCTAGCTCAGAGCTAAAGGAGATCATCCCAGAGTAAAGGGCTGAGAAAGAGTCGCTTGAAAAGAAATTGCAGATGGCTAAGTGGGTGATCAACTACTTGGAGCAGCACAACAAACAGTTGGAAGATGAGCATGCACTTTATGAGCTGCGGAAAATCCGGGAAGACCGAGAATTGGCCCGAAAGAGACCCGGTGATTTGACACCTATTGATCGAGAATCAATGCTCATCCAGGTGAACACTCATTTGGAGAAGTTGTTGGTGAAGGAAAACAGAGACAAGGACATGCTTCGTCATATCAAAACTCACTATTGTGCTCACATGCATGTTTGCAAAGCGAAAATGAAGATCCTAAAGAAGCGTTTGAGCAAAGCGCTAAAACAATGGAAAAAGCCCGATCCACTCCAAATTTTGGCCAACGCTTCATTGGCAGGGTACAACACATGATAGAGGTTCTTCACTCCGAATTTGAGCAAATTCGTAGAAAATTTTGTCATTTTGAAATTTTTGGCTTGCAAAACAGGTTTTCTAGCTCAACGCATAGCGCGCAGCGCGCGACCCATAAGATTGGGAGGTCCAAATCACAAATGGCTTGTAGTTTTGGATTTCTCATGATGAATTATACATGCTCAGCTATTTCCAAAGCATTTCATCAAGTTCTGGGTGACCAAAAGGCTCAAAAAGATCATGAAAGTCACCCTTCTGCAACCTTTTCCTATGGCAGGAAGTACCTCTGGGAGAATACAGCTTTGAGGGGGCAAATGAGCCTCAAATTGAAAACTTCCACCCGAGTTGGAAAGTAGACATCTAGGGCTTTCTAACGAGCTATCATGAGCTCAATTATGATGTCTAGAAGTGCCTCAAAAATAGGCTGAAATGTGCACTATGCATAGGGATCACGGGCGCTACGCATACAGTTTTTGGTCCAGTTTTCATTCTTCAACTCAGGAAATGAAGCCAGTTTGACCAGTTTTGACTTGTGATGTGATTTTTTCACTCCTCTTGATGTAATTAATGAAAAATGATGTTATTTTGACACTTATTTAATTATTCTAGAAGATTCATTCACTAAAAGGTGAAAAATTAATGAATGAATTGGCTTCCTAGCTTATAGAGGCAAGTTGTTTTGACTAACTAGATTGTAGTGCTTTGTTTAGAGTTGGTTGAGACAACTCCTAGGATGATGAGCTCGACCCCTAGAGGCAAGGGAATGGGTTGGATTGCCTATATTGTGTATTTTCTTATTCATTTTCATGGTTGGACTCTTGGGAATAGCTTGACACTCTATTGTACATATCTTATCTGCATTTTTGGCAAAGGAAAGACCAGGGTTTTGCAGCACTATTTGGGATTCATGTGGCTTTATGTGTTGATAGTGTGCTTCTTTCAGTATTTGTAAGTTGTTTATGTGCATCACTTTCCTTCTCTTATCTTCTGCAATTGAACAAATGAAGTGTTAAGGTAGAATCCATAATTTGCTATGCTCTGCCTTTAAGTTTGTTTAATTTTCCATGTTTTCATCTGTTTAGCGAGAATTCTTGAAAGTTTCTTGCTCTCCTTAACCTCTCACCAGTCAGATATATTTATTCAGTCACTTTAAACGCATCAAAACAATCGTCTATCTTGCCCCAGGTAGACCTCTGCAAAAACTGTGCCTCATGCCCACACCCGAAATTGTCATTCCCTTGAATTCAACAAAACCTCAAAAAATCATTTTTCAAAGTCCTTGTACTTCATACCTAGCCTAAAATTATTCATCAATTCAGTCATCTCAACCTCATTGATTACCTTTTGCCGAGATTGACTTGGAGAGTGCCCTCTCCTGTCCTAGTAGGGCTAGCTACGAGGCTGAGCGTGGTTTGATGTAGCCTTGAGTTTTACCTTATTTCAGCCTAAGGTAGATTTGAGCACTAATAGCAGGTACATTCACAGGATCAGGATAGAAACAAAGACATGTTCTATCATATGAAAAATCATTATTGGGCTCGCATGCATGTCTACAAATCAAAATGAAGATTCTAAAGAGGAGGTTGAGCAAAGCACTAAAACCGCAGAAAAAGCCTGATCCGCTCCAAATTTTGGCCGAGGCTTCATTGGATGGAAACGATACATGATAAAGGTTCTTCACTCCGAATTTGAGCAAATTCGGAGAAATTTTTGTCATTTTGAAAAATTTTGGCCTAAAAACAGGTTTTTTCAGCTCAACGCATAGCGCGTCGATGGGCTCTCTTTTGATCGGGACACCTGCTGAAGGAAAACTTAATATTTTAGGGTTTTTCATGGTGATTTGTGCATTATCAACTATTTATGAAGCATTTCATCAAGTTCTGGATGATCAAAGGGCCCAAAAACACCATGAAATCCACTTTGCTGCCACCTTTTGCTCTAGCAGGAAGTACTTCTGGGAGAATGCAATTTTGAGGAGGTAAATGAGCTCCAAACTGCGAAATTCCTCTTGGGTGGGAAAGTATAGATCTAAGGCTTTCCAACGAACTATCATGAGATCAATTTGGATGTCAGGAAGTGCCCCAGAACTAGGCTGAAAGGTGCGCTACACATTGAGATCAGGGCGCTACGCATAGAGGTTTTTGGTCAAATTTTCATCCTCCAGCTCAGGAATTCGGCCAGCTTTCACCACTTTCACTTCTTGATGTAATTTTTGACTTCTCTTGATGTGAATGACTGAACATGATGTAATTTTGGCACCTAGTTACTTGTTCTAGAAGATTCATTCACCAAAGAGTTAAAATTTAATGAATGAATTAGTTTCCTACCTTATAGAGGCAACTTGTTTTGATTGCCTAGATTGTAGTGCTTTGTTTAGAGTTGGTTGAAACAGATCCTAGGATGATGAGCTCGACCCCTGCAGGCATGGGAATGGGTTGGATTGCCTATATTATGTATTTTCTAAGTTGTTTTCAGGGTTGGACTGTTGGGAAAAGCTTGACACTATATTGTACATTCACTTCTGCATTTTTGGCAAAGGAAAGACTAGGGTTTTGGAGCACTGTTTGGGATCCATGTGGCTTTATGTGTTGATGGTGTGCTTCTTTCAGTATTTGTAAGTTGTTATGTCTATCATTTTCCTTCTCTCATCTTCTGCAATTGAACAAATGAAGTGTTAAGGTAGAATCCATAATTTGTTATGCTCTGCCTTTAAGTTTGTTTGGTTTTCCATGTTTTCATCTGTTTATGGAGAATCCTTGAAAGATTCTTGCTCTCCTTAACTTCTCACCAGTCATATCTAGTGATTCATTCTCTTTGAAAGAATCAATACAATCGCCTACCTTGCCCCAAGTAGACCTCTGCAAAAACTGTGTCTCATTCCCGCACCCACACTTGCCTTTCCCTGTTTCAACACGAAAACCCCAAAAAATCAACTTCAAACTCCTTGTACTTCATACCTAACCTAAAATTAATTATCAATTTAGTCATCTCGAGCCTCATCGATTACCTTTTGCCAATATTGACCTAGAGAGAGCCCTCTCCTGTCCTCGTAGGGCTAGCTACGAGGCTGAGCGTGGTTTGATGTACCCTTGAGTTTTACCTTATTTCAGCCTAAGGTAGATTTGAGCACTAACAGGTTGAAGATAATGAATTAGAATATGTTGCTATAGTATGTGTTGGGAATAATAATGAAATAGGAAACATGATAGTAGAGGCTATGAGTAAAGTTGGAAAGAAAGGTGTTGTGACACTTGAAGAAGGGAAACGTGCAGAAAAAAATATGTATGTCATTGAGGGAATGCAATCTAATCATGGATATCTTTCTCTATAATTTGTGACAAGCAGTGAGAAGATGCCTATGGAGTATGAAAATTGCAAGGTACTTGATGTGAATTGAAAGCTTCTTGCCCCTTTTTCTTCTGTTGCTATTTGTTAGTGCTCCTTGTAATGAAAGAGAATCGATAGGCATCATGTGTAACAATTTTAGAATAAACTCTCATTTGAGTTGTGGAATTATTTCCCAATTACCTTCATCTGTCATATATTCATGGCACATCCTCCTGGTTCAATTTGGGTTTTTGTTTCCTTTGTACATAATTTTAAAATATGTGCCTTATGAACCTTCTGTTATTTCTCGAATCTGTACAATATTGGATTTAGAATAATGATAAGAAAGAAATATGACCACTACTAAGCATGGGAAGAGGGTTTCTAAATTTTTATTTATTTGCACTTGATTTTTAGAATTCACTGATCACGAATTTGGAAATGAACTTGCATATTTACATTTTCTTATAATTTCAAGTTATTATTGGTTGACAAAAAGATCAAAATTGCAAGAGACTTGATCACAGTATTGGAAGAGGCCATATGTGGGGGTATCCTATCTTGATCATTGCTGAGGACATTGAACAAGAAGCCTTGGCTACACTTGTTGTGAACAAGCTTCGTGTTGCATTTAAGGTTGGCACTTTGAAAGGTCCTTGATTTAGAGAATGAAAAATCCAATATTTCTATGACATTGCTATATTGAATAAAGGTATTTTTCAAGTTTAGATACATTAAGGACTTGCATGCAATAAGAGCTTAGGTACAAATCTTAGTGTGTATATAATAAGTCTTATGTCATTTGTCATGGAAACAATCTTTATTTGATAATGGGTTTTCTCTACAAGTTCAAATTTTCGTGTTAGTAGGCTAAATTCTCACTGAGTGGGAGGTATTGAGAATAAACTCTCTCCACAGTGTCTACAGTCATGGGTTTCTAATATATTATGTAGATATTGTTTTTTTTATTCTTTCTTTATGTAGAGAGTGTTATCAGGGATGAAATTGGGTTTTCCCTTGGATAAAGTTGGAAGTAAGGTTTTGTGTACTGCTGCCAAGGTGGTATTACCAAGGATTCAACAACGATAGTTAGTGATCAGAGCACTCAAGAAAATGTAAATAAAAGAGTGTCTCAAATTATAAGCTTGATTGAGGTGTGTTATTTCTCTATAACTTAAAAATAGGTTTCTTTATCCATATGGAGGCTTGAAGTTATTGTTCTGTTTTCTTTGTATAGCCACCATATATTTTAAAGTGGCCATCACCTTGTGGGGAGGGATCTCCTCACTAATATCATTCCTTATGATGGTATTAATCTCAATTTTGACTTGTGAGTTGTCAATACAGGAGTGTAGAAAGAAACAATTTTGAGGCACAGTTTATACTTTGAATATATGTGCCTCCGAAGGAACATGTAGCAATAATTACAAACATTAAATTTAAATAACCTAAGGTTGCTTTAATATCAGAATATGTTTGACTTGAAAATTAGCTTTCATATCAACCTATTTTATCAAAGGTTTTCACAAATCATATCATTGTCACTTTCCTTGCAGGTTGCAGAACAAGACTACAAAAAAAAAACAATTGAATGAAATAATTACCGAGATTTCTAGTGGAGTTGTTGTGATATAGGTTAAGTTTGGCATGGTTGAATTAATTGTAGCTATTTGTAACAATTCCCTGTTATTGGTATTATAGAAATTTGAATCTAGTTGATGAATGTTAGTGACTACATTTCAATGTATATTTGTTTAAAGTAAGAATGGTGGATATATGATAGTAGTCATAATTGTTGATAGGTGGGAGAAAAAACAAAGACATAGTTGAAGGAAAAGAATTTAAAAGTGGAATATTCCTTCAATGCAACAAAGGTATGCATGCAAAAGATTATGCATAACTAATTACGGAATCTGATTCATATTTACAAAAACATGTTTTGATCTAAAATAATGTTGAATAATGAATGTTAACTGAATCTTGTGATTCATGTAGCTGTTATTATATCATATGGGTATAGGGGATAAGTCACAAGTGCTTGCAGTTTGGACTTATTTGGAGTGAGGCTTTTAATTGTTGTTGTGCTTGATAGGTTTTTGCAATAGTTTCAAGCTAAGTGTCATGTCCAACAACATAAGGATCTATTTTTCTAGTAATTAACAATAGTCGAGAGGATGTATTATGTTTCACATTCGTTTTCCTAGTTACGAATAGTTTTGGTCTTTGGAATACATCTTACATTCCTATTTATTATCAAAATATGGTGGAGAGAGGGTCGATCTCCCAAGGATGAGAGTGTGCTTGGTTTGATTGGTTTGGCTACTTGAAACTTGGAAGTGTATCCTGGCTATGAAATGATTTGGAGGGGAATTCCCTTGTAGCAGCTATTACAACATCGATTTTCTCTAGTGTAGCATGTTGGCAACATGTTGGTAGTCTTTTTTCTTCCCACTTGTTCCGGGTCTCTTTTTTCATATCTTCAAAAGTGTTTAGACAATAGTCAACTTATTTAGATGTAACACTGATGTGAGTAGAGAAGGTTGTGATTTGGTGAGATGCCCTATTTAGTGTTGGATGAAAGTGTGGTTGTATCTCTTTTGGGCTCGTCATATAAGTAAATAGGCCATTTAGTGGTTTGATTGTCTATTGAGTATAAATTAAGAGAAGGAAAATAAAAATAGATTAAAGATGTTAGGCATAGATGAAACATTATGTAATATACCCTAGTTTTGGTAGAAAGATCATTGTTTTGGTTTGCATCCTCATGTGATAGCAACCTTCATTCTCTATATTTGACTCCCTATTACCTTTTCTCTATGCTCCTCCTTTATCTAATCTCTATATATTTCTAGAACTTGGAGGCCATTTTATAAGTATCGTTTGGTGGTTTGTTGGGAATTTAGGTCCAATGCAATATTTCATTATATTTTTTTTAATTTTATTATCAAATCCAATTACAATCAATTAATGGGCAGCCTGAATTTCTTGATCAACCATTTGAATGTAAGTATCGTTTGTTTTGAGGATGTGATTAGCATCCCATCTGTCAAATGACTTGAACAATATATTTCTCTCTACTCACATTTATTTCAATTTTGATACTGGATACTTGAGAGAAGCTATTCAGATGGGAGATTATAATTTGAGGAGTCTCGAACATTGCAATGTTTTTTGAAGTAATATTTCTTAATAATGGTAATCCTTTTAGAATAATTGATGATTTTTCCATATTATTATTTGTTTCAAAAATATTCCATGAGTATTTCAACAATGTTTGCTTGTTTGCAATATATATGTCTCTTTGCCATCTTGAGAGGCCGCAGTTATCTTTCGAGACCAAGGAATGATACTAGATACATCCTTTGACTATAGATCCACTTACTAATATCACTACTTTACGAGTTATTTTGAGAGTATTGGTTCTCTTGATCTATTCTTGATTTATGATGCCTTTATTTTGAGATATTAGTTTAATATTCCAAGTTGATATCCACTGTTTTCGCTTTATGTTAGATCTCCGTTGCAAATTTTATCCGTGCAATTTGTAATGATAGTTTATGTTGTCAAATTAATAGTATATTCTAATATGATTTTCGATGATAATTCAAATGTTATAGAGTATTTTAACAAAGTTTAACCCTATGGGTACTAAGTAAATTTTTCCATTGTCTCCTTGGCAACTCCTCCACTTTAGGCCAATTATTTTCTTACTTTGAGATATTATGTGAAATTGGAATTTTATATCAATGTCTAGATATACTATGTTCGATATGTTTTTGTGCATACACTTCATTGTAAATGGTTTGAAGTTCATGTTGCACTTATTATGTAAAATTGGAAATTTAAATCAATATCTTGGCTGATTAGGAAAATTTCATTCACCTGCAGCATATAGTATGTTAGCAATATGGAAATAGGGTTGTTAGTAGGTTTTATGGATGATTAGTATTATTAGTCCTTTTGTGCTTAGATTCATTTTTGTGCTGATAATATGGAACTGTCGCTATACTTTGAATAGACTACACAAGTTGTGTGGGTCATGTTGCAGGGTGTGACATTCAACTAACTCCCTTGAGTTATTTTAGTAAGTTGCAAATATTGTATGCATGATTATAGTTTTTATAAATGTAATTTTAGGGATTTCCATAACTCTTCACATAATTCTTTAAAGTGTTTTAGGTCAATGGAAGAGCATATTCCTTACAATAAGGAGTTTGGTGGTTCGATTCCACTGTATGCTATCATTAATTAATCAACGATTTTGTATTTTATTTTTAATTAAAAAATAATTATATCGATTTATTTTAATGGTGAGATATTTTTGGATTCATTCTTTTATATTGTTTGTAGAGAGAAAAAAATGATCTTTAAATAAATACTTTATTGTCTCTAGATAGACAAAATGAAGTTGTCTCTAGAGAGACAAAAATGAAATTGTCTCCGAAGAGACAAAAATGTTTGTGTTTTATATTGTCTTTATAAAGACAAATTTTTAAGACAATAATATTTAAGGCAATATTTTTTAAGAAAATAATCTTTAAGACAATAATTTCTAGACACCCACTTAAAGACAATACTTACGACAATACACAAGTTTTTTTCTCTCAACTTAGGACAATTTACCCAAAAATTGTCTCAAAAATTGTCTTAAAACCCCCCTTTATGTAATAGTGTTACGGCGAGAATTTAACCGTGGACCTTGGTGGTAATTTTATACTAAGAAATATAAGTGAATTCCTCCACCTCAACTGTTTTTCCAAAATCCCAATTCTCATATTCTCTCTTAACCTTGGCTTTTTTCCCTTTAAGTTCATACATTTCATAAATCTAAACTTATAAATAACCAAATTCAGGATTCAACATATTGATTCTTTAATTTGTTTTAAATGGGGATTTTTGTCTTGTTATTACTCATATGTTTGTTTTTTTGTTGACAATACTCCAGTGGGTGGGTTTTTTGGTGATGTATTCATACGCCCAATTTACAAATTTAAATATCCAACCATGTTGAATATGATTTAGATATACATTTCACACCAAATCCACATTAAATAATAAGATAAACATTTGGAAATTTAACACCCTTTATTTGTGAAATTTGATGCATCTGATAGATCCATTTCCATTCGATGCTCCATGGTGTGCCAAACATAAAATTTCCATGACCATGAATGATTACAACAACCTGAAAATAAAGAGAATAGTAATCAGAATAGTATTAACCATAGAAGGTCATGAAATTAGTGTGGAAAATGAAGTCCCTAATTACGAAGAAAAAAATAGTAATGAATAAAATTTTAGGCCCAAATTAGATGGAACATTAGTGCAATGGAAGACTTCATTGGCATGAATGTATGTCAATTGTTTGCAAGTATTAACTAGTAAACATGAATTTAACAAGAACTTACGAAGGCTCCCAAGCCTTTGACAATGGTTGAGCATCAAAGAAGATATTAATTAAAGATGTTCTTAACCCTAGTAAATGATTGTTGAACTACCAAAGATTCACAAGGACAGGAAGACAACTTCCTTGACTATAAAGCAACACTATAGAGTGTTTAAAACACATCCATGGGTGGTATTTTTAAAATATATTCATCTTGACAAGAAGTGTGTATGTGTTTTGGAACATTGAGACAATAGTTCGAGTGACCTTGGTTTAAGAGAAAACCCTTCTGAGGATGATGGGAGTGTGTACCTTTCTCAATGTCTTCTTACACAATGTTACAAAGGTTCTCTCAGAAGAACTCAAAACCATGTTATCCTCCTTTGTAACAAACCTCCTGACCCTACCCCAAAAAGTAGCCCCTAACATCCACAATTTTCAAATTTCCTCTGTTTTCAGCTAATGTTTTATATTCCATACTCCTAATCTTACTATTGGATCACATCCAATAAGGAACCACATATCATAGGCACAATATTACATATATTTTTAGATCAACCCTTAACCGCATCTTGAAAGAAGAAGGAATCATAACATGCAATCATTAAACCTCTTATGACATGCATGGTATAGATATCCTAACCCGTGTGATATATAGTTATAGACATTATTCCCTAATTTTTCTGCATGCACCTATATATCATACCAATAACTATCTCAACCTCTAATATATATGGCTTCATAGAAGTATTAACGAAACATTAACATAAATGCACCACATTTATCATCTACCCAACCCTATGGAAGATAATTACATATATCTTTGTACAACAATACCATAGTAGATGTCAATCATTCCATAACAAAAATGCATAGAAAATATAATTGTAACCTTAGACTAGATATTATCAAGTGCTAGAACCCAATTATATATCTCATGCATCATATTAACACATTAGCCAAATTGGGGCTACATATCCATTACTGCATCAATTTACATAATATATTCCTCTACTAATTTTAACTTGGACTACATTAACAAGCCATAATTTCCACATGCATCGATAACATTTTCTCATAAAATGTATTAACACAGATAATCTATAACATTCATATACAATTCCTCTAATGATTTTCATCAGGAGGAAAATCATGCAATTTCTTTCATAAGCTAGCTAAATTTTACAACAGAGAGGTGAGAACCAACATAAAGATCATCACCGCAATTGAGTCCAATAGTAAAGAGAGGAGGAACATCACTTGGAGAGTAGAGCACCACAACCCAACCATGCATCACCTCTGATTTCCCCCGAGTTGAGGTTCTTCCCATGTATTAACTACCTCCAATTGATCTATGCAATGGGTATTTAATACCCTTTTGCATGATATAGTTTCCATTAGTGGCATCCTGCTTTTATGGATTTTTATCCACTTGGCTAGGATTTTTTTGGAAAATCTCGCCTTTATCTCCTGTGAGGCTTTTCCTCATAAAAGCTTGCCTTTTTCTCCCACAAAGAGTTTATTTATTTCTTGATGGATATTTATCTCCAATCCATCCAAGCTTATCTAGAATCACGTATAGAAGCTTTATCATGAAATATTTATTCTATCCCATTCTTCTCTGGGATTTGGCAAGAATCTCATCTCTTGGTGTCTCGCTTTTCCAAGTGATGCATTTATTAATTATTTAACAATGTATTTTCTTTTCATTTTACACATCACACCTAGCTTTCCTCAGCTTAGGTTACAATATTCTGACACAAAAGGGAGGGGTGTTAGATACTCCCTGCCTTAAACTTTACATCATCGTTAGTGTATTATTGCATCCTCGTTTATAGGTAGTTTTCCTTGAATCCACAACTTTTATGGCCTTTCCATCGGATGAAAATCTACCTATATATATATATATTATATATATTATCAATTACAAGGAATGCTCCCACCACCTCCCCTTTCATAACTACTATTCATTTTATTTGAAGAATGGATGTTCTCCCTATGCAGTCTTCCAAGATTTTGTGTTCTTTTACAACACTTGCTTCCTGGAGTTCCTTTGCATACAACAAGTCCACTAGCATATTTGCTAAATCATTATGCATAATATATCATAACAGGTTAACTTTCACATAACCATCAACAACATATATACTCATAAGAATCATAATCATATGTATGCTAAACTACAATTAAAGCATTGCTAATTATCCTTGAACCACTGCTTAATTTCCTTCTTTTCTGCAACCTCCAAGTCAATTGCCCTTCCAGACACCCACCTGATGTCTTCATGCATACCTACACACAAGGTGTATTACACACATAGCTATAAATATCATGTTTTAATCATGCCATACATATATCCTATTGGTACCATATGTATTGCTTGTACATAGTACAATATGTATCACTGGATATCCTACTAATGTCCATATTATCACATGCATTACATACACTTAACCACATGTTTAAACCATGTTACCATTATGTTAAAAAGATTCTTCATTTATTTTTGGTAAGTAGAACAAACTTTGTTTAGTTTATTAGTAAGGACTTTCATGGACCTGATCCATTTATACAATAGTCATCATGCACACTATAAGCCAATCATACCCATAACTTTTAGTTTTGGGATTAAATGTGTCACCTATACTAGGTTTTAACAACAATGGATTACATCCTAAGTAGACTACTAGCTCATAGATTTTTGAAGTTTAATAATCATTTGATTAATACTCCATACTTAAATAATTCATCTCATGTGATTTACTATTGCCCTTTTCATCCCTCAACATCTTGTTGGCCATGCATAATTTAGTGTAGATATAATATCATTTCCCCTTCATGAGTTATAAATGAAATTTTTATTGCTTTCAATTCTACACCCTTTTAATTTGTAGGTACTTATGATCTCTGGGTAATTACATGTTAACACATCCTCTTTAACATTAAATCAACCTTAACCAATTTTATGAATTCCTGCATTGTTTATGTCGCATTTCTTATCTTTTCTTATTCAACCCAAATACATTATCAATGTAATCTAACAAGATAACTTCCCAAAATTGCTTGGTACAAAATATTTATTTCAATTGGTATGATATCAATCTATTTGAATAGATTGTTGGATACCATTTAATTGACCTAATGGTCCATAACATACAATTTGTGCTTCTTATTACTTACCATGGGTTTTATATTGTTGTACTCAAGGATACTTATAGGTCGAACTATGCATATCTAATGAAATATGCATATGTCATGGTAGATAATAACCTATTAAAGTTAAGCTCCCCTTAATCACACTTTCTTCCAACCGAAGAACAAGTCACGTTCCAAAATGCATTGTATATAGATGTATTAATCAAAGGATTAAATTGAAAGACAATTTGAACAATTACATAGTCTTATACTCTAACATGTTCACACAATATTAACACTATTTCATGGGATCCTTTACCATGGTATGATACATGAGGTGGAACCCACTTATTTAACCCCCAGCCTCTCATGAGGTATATAATTTCTCTTTGGATTTTTACTTATGAACCAATTACCTAACTAAGGTCTAACATTTCCTTGTTTATATAATCATCCTTTCAAGTACTAGGTGGGATTTTTATTTAGCCATTACCTTTCATAGAAATTATACCATTCATAATTTGTTTTATAACATGATGAGCATAGTTTAATATTTGGCTGGAATCAAGTACGACATATTTTCTAATATACACGTAAATTTCCTTTCAGGTTTTATCGTAGTTTATTTTTATGCTAATTGTGATTCCTTCAGTCATGAAAACAATGCATGTAAGTGTGCCACTCAAGTAATCATATCGTCCTCCTATATATATCACTTGTTATCAATCTTAAACATTGTATTAATCTGATGACCATGCTTTCCCATGGTTGTCTATTATTTACCTACCTTGTTGTACATATTTGCAAGCATCATTTTTCAAGGCTTAGTTTTTGACAACTTATAAAGATTTTAAGTTCCTCATCTAGGACGGAACACAATAAAGAAACTCATCGTAACTCTCCACCTAGCATTGTTTTATGAAATATGGCATATCATCAATTATTCATGCAATATTTATATACCATAACCATACTTATTTAAACAAAATATATCATCATCATTTTAGACTACATGTTCATTATGGTATATAGTTTTTGATCATGCAATAATAATTTCATTATATGAAATTTTATATAACGTTAGGAATTAATAGCTACTCGATTACGCATCAAGTCACTATTGTTTTTAGACGTGATAAAATGTTCATAATTGGGTACTGAACTCCCTTGTTGCTTATCATAGAGACATATATATCTATCTCTCTCTCTCTCTCTCTCTCTCTATATATATATATATATACACGAAGGTTGGTATACAACCGTCAAGCAACTCAGGTATATTCAAAACTTCTTGCCATTAATAAATAGGTTAATTTTTTGTACAATTGTTCATGTCCCTTTCCTGCCACCACATGGTAGTGCAACACCCTTCTTATGTAGTATAAGTCTTGGTCAAATGATTTGTATTCACATAGCAATTTGTGCAAGGAAGGGTACCTATCACAATTTCAAGCACAGAAAGTGAATGGTTCATTTATAACCATTACACTAGTTTGAATAGAAAATAGTTATATTTAGTCAATCCAACCCACTTCTTCTCATATAGAAGCATCAGAGGTATACCCAAACGATGATTTTGGGTGCTGGTTTTCTAATAAAGGTGTTCTACCTTCCTTAATGTTATGCAGAATTTGATCTTGGTTTTGATTATTTTTAAGTCTACACCTCATGCGATGGTAAACTAATTTAGTTTTGGCATTTTTGAATGTCCACTTATGATTTGGGAAATAACTATGAACAAAAACAATGGAATTTTCCACAAAAATTCCAATACCAAGCATATTTAAAAAAATAACTTGTAATCTTTTACATGCACTTTCTTCATCATTTTGTTTCCTTTTGTTATAAATGGTTAATTAAATTGATTTCATTATATGTGTATCTTCATTCCTATTTCAGCCGCCATAAAAGCCAAAGCCTGTGCCATTGATATATCACTTTGATTTCATCATTTGTTGTTGCAAAGATGATTGTTCTGAGCAAAAGGTCCCACAGTGAACCGATTCTTAATTTAGTTTGAAGACATAGAAATGCTCATCTCCTTGCAAAGATCATGGCGTGTGTTGGGTCTGGCACCCATTACAGTATAAAATGTCATGTCATGACATGCTATTCTGGAACTATTTTTAATAAAACCATTTCCCTCTCATTGTGGCCTGAGTGGAGATAAATAAATAAATAAAATTGTTAATAATTCACAGATCAATTCACAACCGACATCACGCAAGCATATAAATCAATATATAAGGTAAGGAAAATCCCACAAAAGGAGCTACATGTACTATACCTCCAATGAACTCATGAAATTTGGTCTTAACCAATTTTGTTAACAATTTTGAATAATAATTCCAAACCACATCCTTTCTAACTTATGATATGCAACATTAAATTTAACATTTCTCTTTAAAGGTAAATAGTAAATTCTTTGTATCAACAATTAAACCAAGGCTCAACATTTATGCAGTTACTTTTCTATTTTAGGAAAGCACGTCCCATTCCACCGTACATTCAACCAATTCATGCAAGCCAATCCAACACAACAAGCACCAAGACATGGGACAGATGGGAATAGTGTGTGCATAATGTGTTGACATTTACAACAATAACCGTGGCAATCCCCACAATTGACCTTTAGTGTTTTTTTTTTTTCAAATCTTCCTCTACCATAATATCACATATTATTCAAAAGTCAAGGATGATTTCAAGCAATGAAACCTCTGAATTCATAAATTAAGCATGGAAAGACTTTTCTAGGAAACACAAAACCCTTTTTTCATTCAAGATTTGTGATCTTATTGGCATTTATCTAAATTTAAAACAACAATGTTCATGCTTAATATCATCAACAAAAAAGAGGGAATATATATTCATTTGGTTTATATTTTAATAAAACATCATAAGTGAAATGAATAACCACCCATACACTCTACTTATTTTTCACAACCATTATCAAAAATGAATCCTGGTACATCAATATCAACAAATTGATTCCCTTCTCGTAGACATTCATTTGCTGCAACTAATTGGTACAACTATGAGGTTAAAATGGTGGATTAATTCTATGAATTATGGGCAATGAATCTCCTTTATCTGGCGTCAAATACCATTATTCAATGGATAACATAATCTGTAGGAAGAAATAAATATATATCAATCCAATTATGATTCTAATAAAATTATCAGAAATAAAAGGAATGGAAACCAATGTCATCTTTGACTCCCTAGAACTCATGGCATGATCCTCCTTCTTTTATACTCACCACAAAGGATATGAAGCCTCCTGCCTATAGCCTCTTAACTCCTACAACAATCAGGCTTGACCCTTATAGCTAGAGGACAAGATTGTTCATTCAATGACTGAGCTGGCTTATTTATGCCAAACGTCTATGCATTTGAGAATAAGAAACACGGTAGCAGATGAGGATAAATGCTATGATGATGTTTTTTGCTTTGAATAAGATGATGATTTAGTTCATGTAACTGAGGATAATTATTATCCCAACCCAAAACCTTCCATGTCAAAAGATAGTTGACAATGAAAACAGTGAGCTATGGAAGTACAGCCACTCAATTGCCTCTAAAAAGAAAAAGAAACAGTGAACGTGATTTTCTGCATCCTTCAATTTGGAATGCATCATTTCTTTTATCCACAAGTTGTGGATCTAGAACCACCCAAACCAATGTGCATGCTATTTGAGAAACCTTCTAATCTCAATAGTAAAAAAGAAATCATTGCTTTCTTTGGCAACATAGGAGGAATAAAGCAACACAATCAACACATCAAGTGCCCCATCTTTTCCTCGATCACACAAAACTTGTGATAATAATCCGTAAGGTAGTTCTCAAAAAATAAGAAATAACAGCCTCATCCTATATTTCTATCATAGAACCACACAGTGACACACTGCTACATTTTACCAACATTTTAATGGATAGCGTTCCTATATGCGTGAGTGATTCGGATTTAAACAGGAACGCAACAACATACAGAGATAACCATATACACAAAGATGCAGTAGAAATAATACTTCATTTCATTAATGGAAACCACTGAAATATGCTTACAGACAGAGTTAAAAATAAACTAGCTAGGGCGATGGTAGCTTATCTCTGAGAAGAGATGTGGCGGCTACATGCCTCTGAACTGTGTTACAATGAGGCTCAAATGCCTATTTATTGTTGAGAAACAATGGAAAACCCTTAGCATTCCAAAAGCTAACCCTAGAAGATGAGACGCCAAATTGTGGGCCACATTTGGGTAAATTGGTACATCAACTTCCCTGGGTTGTAACTTTGGCATACGATCTCCGTTTGACACGTACAATAGCTCGTTAGAAAGATATATCTGAGCACTACTACTTTGGGAAGGGAAACATTAGTCCATGGACCCATGTTTCCCCCAGATTTCCCAAAAAACATCGTTTAGGGCCTCAAAATGGCTCCGAAAGTTTAGGACCTGAAAAACTACTAAAAATAGTAAACTATGCTACAATTTAGGAAACTGAAGAGCTAAAAGAAATAATGGTGGGGGTCCAAGTGGATTTGGAAGGTGGCCACCGATATCCACTTGGATCATTCCTCCCCCCTTAGGAAGCAATAGTCCCCATTGCGTTGAGTTCCTCCATGAGATGAGGAAACTTTTGTTGAAGTTGGTCCTTGGTGAACCACTTGCCCTGGTGAAGGAGTTGGCCTGCTTTGACAACTAGGTACAATTGGATATTCTATTGGTGAGTGTGCTTGATCCGTGTGTCCATGATCCGATCAGCTGCACCTTGTTCCATGCAATCGGGATTTAACTCTGTGGGTGTGAGTTTTTCTACAATGTCGGATATGTCTAGCAATGGTGGAAAGTATGGCCGAAGGCGGTCCACATTGAACACTGGGTGCAAACCAGGGAATGGGGGAATGCTGAGCTCAAATGCATTGTCTCCCATAGCCTTGGTAATGGTGTAAGGACCATATCGGAGTGGTTTGAGTTTCCGATAGGCTCCAGTAAGGCGTTCCTTTTGCAAATGCAACCAGACTTCGACACCCACCTGAAACTTGTGTGTCACCCGGTGTTGATCATGTCGCTGCTTGTACTTGCCATTTGATTTCTCCAGAATGTCATGGACCTATTGGCGAAGATGTTGGATGTGCTCAATGAAGCTGTTTGCCTTATCTATTTCGGACTGGGCATGAGCCGAATCTGCGTGAGTAGCTATAAATGGCATGGCCACATCAATGGGACATAGTGGCTGGAATCCCAAGCCCACCTGAAAAGGGTTGTGGCCAGTCAAGCTATGGAGAGCCCGGTTGTAACTGTGCTGAACATAGGGGAGGCTCTCATCCCATTTCCGTGGATGCTTTGAGTTGTACATGCACAGAATGTGTACGATCATCCTGTTGACAACCTTTATCTGGCCATCAGTTTGATGATAGAAGGTTGTTGAATTAGTGAGTTTGGTGTCGAGCATCGACCAGAGACTGGACCAAAATGTACTGAGAAACCTGCTTTCCCGATCTGAGATGATAGACTGTGGGATCCCAAAGTGTACCCACACTCATTCAAAGAAGAGTTTAGCAGTGGCTTCTGCTATGATATTCTTCTTGCAGGCAACCATAATGGCCATTTTTGAGAACCTGTCGACGACCACAAAAACACAATCATTCCCATGCTTAATGGAAGGAAGGCTTGACATGTAATCTATGGAGATGGATTCCCAAGGTCGACTAGGGGTAGGCAGCAGGGTATAGAGGCCTTGCTTCTTGATGGTCGGTTTGGCAATGGCACATATAGTGCACGATCTTATGTACTTCCCGACATCCTATCGAAGATTCGGCGAATAGAAATACTTCTGCAGTACTGCCACTCTTTTCTCGACCCCGAAATGTCCAGCAGCACGACTATAGTGTGCTTCCCAAATCATCTTGGAACGCTCACTTGAAGGAACACAAAGGTGACCTAGGTGGCATAATAGGGCATCCTGGAGGTGAAAATCTGGAACATGCTAACCCTCGAAGAGTGTCTGGTATGTGTGGCCAAATTCTGGGTCACTGTTGTAGAGTCGTGGCCAATCAGAAGTCTCGTGCCCACAAGAGTTGAGCACAATGGTTAATGCCATGATCGGTGGTCGACTGAGGCAATCTGCAACATTATTGGTGCTACCCTTCTTATACTTGATATTCAAATGGAACTTTTGCAGGTATGTGGACCACTTTTGATGGCGATCATTGTGCAATTTACCTTGGGTCTATATGAACTGCAGGGGTCGGTGGCCTGTGTCGATGACCGTTTCCTTTCCCAAAATGTAATGCTTCCATTGTCAACAGGCCTGCACAATGGAATACATCTCTTTATCATAAGAGGGATACTTCCGGACTGTGTCTGAAAGTGTTTCACTGTGATATGCCACTGGATTCCCATGTTGAGCAAGGACTGTCCCAATAGCATAATCAGAGGCATCTGTATCGACCTCAAATGGTTGTTGTAAATTTGGTAACACGAGCACTGGTGCCGTGCAGAGGTGATCTTTCAACTCTATGAACGCCTTCTGTTGAGATTCAAACCCAAATAATTTTTCTTTCGCTGCTCCCTTAGTGACTTGACTCAAGGGCCAAGTGATATGAGAAAACCCCAACACAAACCTGTGGTAGAAGTTGGCAAGACCTAGAAAGCTACGGAGCTCTGTCAAAGTGGTTGGAGATGGCCAATCCCGAATGACTTGGATCTTGGTTGGATCCACATGCATCCCCTGTTCATCAATAATGTATCCCAGATATTGAACCTGGGTCATGACAAAAGTGCATTTCTCCAAATTGGCACATAGCTTGTGTTTCCTCAGTGTTTGGAGAACCTGTCGGATGTGGTGGAGGTGCTCTTCCCAACTCTGGCTGAAGATCAGAATGTCATCCAAGTATACCACTACAAATGAGTTGGTGAATGGCCACAAGATGTCATCCATTAGCCTCATGAAGGTTGTAGGGGCATTCATCAATCCGAAAGGCATAACCAACCATTCGAAAAGGCCCTCCTTGGCTTTGAAGGCAGTCTTCCACACATCAGAGGGTTCGATTGGTACCTGGTGATATCCTGACTTCAGATCGATCTTGCTTAAATATTTCGCCCCCTTTAGTTGGTCCTGGAGGTCATCAATCCATAGGATCGGGTACCTATTATGGACAGTGATCTTATTCAGCACCCAATAGTCAATACAGAGTCTCCTTGTCCCATCCTTCTTCTGTACCAACACGATCGGGCTCCCACAAGGCGATGAACTCGGACGGATGTGACCTTTCTGCAGTAGCTCCTGAATCTGCCTCTTGATTTCATCATTCTCCAGAACGGAGCGCTGATAAATTGGTCCACTAGGTAGCGACGCACCCGGGGTCAAATCGATGGAGTGCTTGACCTAATAGTGCAGAGGAACCCGTGCGGGGAAGGCGAAGATGTCCTCGTACTCCTCCACGACCTTGTCCATCTGTAGTTGTCATGCAGAGGGTCCCTGTCTTGAGGCTGTGGCCACCGTCTTCTTCTTTTGTTGAGGGCGTATTATCAGGAAAATAAATTTCCCGGTTTTGGAAATGAGCTTACTGCATTGTTTTGCAATAACCAAAGAGATGGCGATAGGCGGTGCTACCTCTGGTATCCTGTACAACTTATTTTCCAATGAAATAATAATAGCATGGGCCCTTGATTCATACACAACATACCGCTTCCACAAGTATGGTTGTCCTAATAATACATCACAAACTTCAACGGGAGCAATGTCACACAATACCTCATCCGTGAAGGGCTTGATGTTGTATGGAAGGCGACACTGTTGGATCACGCGAAGATCCCGTCCTTGGTGAAGCCACCCGATGGATGGTTGTGGATGTGATGTGGTTAGTAAGCCCAACCGCTTCATGACCTCTGCCGAAATGAGGTTCTTTTGACTCCCACTATCAACAATGAACTATATCGGGGAGCCCTTTACCCACATCTGGGAGTGGAAGAGTTGCTCCTCCTCCTCTGGATCTTCGGGTTCATTTTTCTGGATCTTTGCGGTAGCAACAATGGCGCTGGGGTCCGCATCAATGATCTGCTTCCCTTTTTCATACCCCTTATTGGGTTCTGACTCAGAGTCGGAACATGCATCTGATTCTGAAACCTTTAGCTCAGCCAACAGTGACTGCTTGGCCCAACACTCACTTGTGTTGTGAGTGGAGCTCTTATGGAACTCACACCATTTTCCAGTGTCCTTTCTCGGCTTCGCGGTGCTTTTCTTTGCTTGTAGCTTCAGCTGGTTGCCTTGGGTTGTCCCGCCTTGGCTTTGTCCTTTGTTCTGTGGTTTAGGGGCACCTTTCCCCTGCTTTGGATTCGCAGATCCATAATCTCGCTTCTTTTGTTTCAACTTTTGTTCAACCTTGACGGCATACCGGTATGCTGCGTCGAGCGAGGGGATGTTTAGGAATTGTATTTCTTCCTGGATGTACTTGTGCAAGTAGCCACGGTATTTGAGTATCAAAT
>APFE031291117.1:0-16355 GCA_000404065.3 Pinus taeda
GATTTATTTCATAAAAAAAATTAAGTTTACATTTTTCATTAAATTGCATAATAAAATAATGAAGTGAAATATATCTCAAACTTTTAGGAGGAAAATATTTACGGGAATTGTTTTTGGAGGGAAAAGTTTGGAGGGAAAATTCCATTCTCTAAGCTATATAATATCTTTAGGAGACTCTCCATTTTCATCATTGAACATCTTCTATTTGAAAGGGATGGATTGTCCTGATAGTGAAGTTTCGATTTATACAACATCAACATCTTTATTGTGTAACAACTCTATTCATATGGATGAATATAGTGGGATTTCTTCCACTATGAATAGAAAGTCAATTATTCCACTTAGTACTGATCCTAAGGACTATGAGAGTAGCACAGATGAAAGAGGGGATGGAGAATTTCAAACAAGTAAAGAGTCATAGATTCCACTTAGTCTGAATTCGAAGGACTATGAAAGCAGTAGTGATGATGAGCTTGATGACAAATTTCAAAAGAATGGAGTCTCACGGTGTCCACTTAGTCCTGATTCTATGGACTATGAAAGCAGCAGTGATGAAGAGCAAGATGGTGAAGTTCAAAAGAATGGAGTGTCACGGTGTCCACTCAGTCCTAATTCTAAGGACTATGAGAGTAGCAGTGTTGAAGAGCATGATAACGAATTTGAAAAGAATGGAGTGTCAAAGTGTCCACTTAGTCCTAATTCTAAGGCCTATGAGAGCAGCAGCGATGAAGTGCATGATGATGAATTTCAAAAGTATGGAGTGTCACAGTGTCCAGTTAGTCCTAATTCTAAGGACTATGAGAGCAGCTTTGATGAAGAGCGGGATGATGAATTTCAAAAGTATGGAATGCCATGGTGTCCAGTTAGTCCTAATTCTAAGGACTATGAAAGCAGCTTTGATGAAGAGCGGGATGATGAATTTCAAAAGTATGGAGTGTGACGGTGTCCAGTTAGTCCTAATTCTAAGGACTATGAAAGCAGCTTTGATGAAGAGCGGGATAATGAATTTCAAAAGTATGGAGTGCGACAGTGTCCAGTTAGTCCTAATTCTAAGGACTATGACAGCAGCAGTGATGAAGAGCAGGATGATGAAATTCAAAATAATGGATTGTCACGGTGTCCACTTAGTCCTAATTCTAAGGACTATGAGAGCAACAGTGATGAAGAGCGCGATGATGAATTTCAAAAGAATGGAGTGTCACAATGTCCTCTTAGTCCTGATTCTAAGGACTATGAGAGCGGCAGTGATGAAGGACATGATGATGCACTTAGTCCTAATTCTAATGAGTATAAAGGTAGCAGTGATGAAGGACAAAATTATACACTTAGTCCTAATTCTATGGACCGTGAGAGCAGCACTGAAAATGCACATGAGGAAGAATATCAAATAAACATCGAGTCAAAATTTCCATTGAGTCCGAATTCTATGGACTATGACAGTAGCACTGAAGAAAGGGAAGATGAAAAATATCCTCCAAGTCAGTATTTGAAAAGCACAGTTGATCATAGTGTGGATAACATCCCTCTTAATGATGATAAAAATCCTTATACAAATGATGATCTAAGGATGGAGATGTTGCCAAGAAATATTGTATCGAGGAGTAGGACCAGACCTTTTCGTATCAATGCAAGATGTTCTAGCTATACAAGGGGTAGAGCAGAATATTTGACGAGAAGAAGTTCTATCAGCGCACTCATTTCAAGTGAATGTTGCCAAAAAGATTGCTTGAAACATATGGATTTCAAATTTGCATTTGAGAGCAGGAAGAGATATTTGTCAATGAATAAAAGCATGCAAAATTCATATTAGTTGGGTGCATGCAATCTACATTGTCAAGTTATGATTATCATATTAGGACTTTATTTATTTGTAGAAAATCTTTCAAAATGTTTCATTCGATCGGGAATTTCCGTCTCTCGAGAATTCAAGAAAATTTGGAAAAGGATCCCACATTTTATTCAGAAGTACATCATAAAAGACAGTTTGGGCCATTATCAAATACTACAATGTCATGGATGAAAGATTTCTTTTCAAAGCATGGAGAGTGTATGCGAAATAGAGAGACAATACATATTCCAGATAATTTTTCAAGACGAGAAATCCACAACTTATACAAAGAATACGCAGAAGGTGCTGAGGGACATGGCCAGTTTATTACATATCAATATTTTATGAAAGTATGGAAGAAAGAATTCAACAATGTCTGTATTCCTAAGAAGACAAGGATGGGGATTTGTAGTACATGTGCTTCTCTAAAATAAAAAAGGGACAAATGTGAAGGGTTAGAAAGAGGTAAGCATTCATAACTTTAACTTTTAAAATTGTATAGTCATCAACTATGAAAACATATTTCTTAATGAATTTATTTTATGTTGTGTAGATTTAATTGTCAAAGAACTTCAGGATCATCGTGAACAACAAACAAATGAAAGGAAGAAGTTGTACAAGCATCGAAAGAAGTGTTATGATAATCCAAATAAATATTTGGGTTTGATAATTGATGGTATGGACCAAAAGAAAACACTTTTACCACATTTTGTTCGCACACCCAAAAATTTACAGGAGGAAAATTTTATTCAGTTTCACTTAGTCGATTGTATGGTCTTTAATGGGAAAATGTTGCCAAGGGTGTACTTCATAGCTCCAAATATTCATAATGATGCAAATATTACCATAACCATAATTCATGATGTGATTTCTCATTGGTCTGGTACTCTTCCTAAAGTTTTGTATCTACAATTGGACAACACTTGCCATGAAAACAAAAATCAAGTTGTTTTTGGATATCTAAGCATGCTTGTTGAATTGAGAATTTTTCAAAAGGTAAAGGTTGGTTTCCTTCTTGTTGGGCACACTCATGACCATATTGATCAGATGTTCAGTTGTTTTTCAGTTATATTGAGGAGGAAGCAAGTTGGGAGCTTGCCATCACTAATTGAATGTCTTAAGAAATCATACATGCCAGAGCCTACTTTTGATGTCTTGGAAGAAACTGTTGACATGTGAAGGTTTATTATGGGATCATATGGTGAGGGGAAATGCATTGAACAACTTAATGAAATTAGCTTCCAACATCAATTTCGTATCAAAAAAATTGGTGGGAAAACACTAATATGGGGCAAGAAGTATTCAACTACTGTAGAATGGGCACCATCATCAGGTTTACAATTTTTGAAGTTCATTCTAGATCATCCAATATTTGCATCAAAAATATTGTTATTACCATTAGTTGGTGAAGTTCAGAATGCATGCAGACAAAATAGAGATATAAATTATTCTGATCGCCTGGAAGAAATTAAAACATGTATTAGATATACATATGAATACTTTGACATTGCTGATTCAGTTTGGTGGGAGTCATTTTTCAATAATCAAAGTGATATCATTTCAACAACAACAAATGAAGATATACCTTTGAAAAATACATTTAGTTGGCCACAAAATGTGTCAAATGGACATGAGGAAAGAAACATTGTCGAACAACAACAATCTCAAGGTGTTAATAATTCTTCACAGGCAGAGGAAAGAGAGATGTATATTGGTTCCAGAAGATCTTGTGCACAACGTGAAGCCATGGAAGACCTTTACAGGGGTTCAATACATGATATTAGGGAGGGTTGCATGATTACAGTGCTAGCAGATGGAGATCTCAATGGCTATCCATTCTGGGTTGCTAAAGTTATAAAGGTCTTTATAGAAAATGAGGATGTTACAAGTGTTGAAGTACATTGGTATGCCACAAATACACACCCATTCAATGGTGTGTATAAGCCAGAGATGGTAGTTGACAAAAAAAATGGCAGAAAGAGAAAAAGAAAGGGTACAAATATAAATTGTCGCCGCACAGACGTATTAAAATTGGAGGACGTTGACATACTTGTTTATGACTTCAATTTAACAAAGAGAGGAACCCTTCACTTCAAGACGATAGAGATTCTGAAAAGGTTGTTACCAGAAGGAACAATGTTGAGATGGGAGTCTGCTGAAACTAGTCATAGATCTAGAAGAATTTTGAAACCTGAAATGTTGGGCATGCATGTGGACTTAGATGGGGCACTAGTTGATGAAAAAGAAGAATATGGAACATCTTCATCAGCATCCATTCACTCATATGAAGATGTGAATTTTGATGGTGTGCAAGAAAATATGAGTGATTTTGAATAATTGTTTAAGACAGTTTATATAACTGATGTATGCATCGTATTTTGAAATAAAATTGATGATTTCCATATGGTGTTAAATGAGAAGTCGCGAGGCATTTTTATGTTCTTGGATTATATGTCTTAATTATGGTAATTTTTATTATTTAAAATATCTACAACGCAATATTAAATTAGAGATATAATGTATGTTTTATTCAATATACAAATAATGACTTTTGAATTCATTTAGTGATGTAATTCGTTCATAATGTCATGGTTTTTTAATTTTATAGTTGAAAAAAAATCAATTTCTTTTGTATCTAACATGTTATGGTTGAAAACATGTTGAATTTATACTTAGGAAAGAAAAATGATATTCTACCAGAAACATTAATGTGTTTTTTCCTCATAAACAGTTTTGTTTGGCACATAAAAAATTGGTTTTACTAACATTTTTTAAAAAGCTTGAAAATTGACCCAGTATCATTGTTCCAGTATCATCACTTTCGTTTTGAAGCTATATTTTGCATGAAAATTTTGTAGTAAATTTCGTAGTCACTGCCATTTTTAAAACATGTTCAAAATTGACCCCTAAAAAATAAAATCATCGTTCCAGTATACACACTTTTCATTTTTAGCACTGTTTTTGATGTTTTTTCGGGGTTTTTTGGCTAGAGTTCATGTTTTGAGTTTATAGTCCCATTTCAAAGTTTACATAGTTTACCTTTCTTGTACCTGATTACCAAGTGGAATTGTTGTAAGAATCCCATCCAACGAAAGTGCCTTGATTGCTGCAATTTTGTTTGAGATTGCAGATATTGCAAAGATTGATGATTGGTGTGAATAATGCTTTCTTTTCCCATTAAGTAATGCTTCGATTTATTCACACTTTGCACCAATGTGTAAATCTCTTTATCATATGTAGGATAGTTAATAACAACACCATTAAAAATATCATAATGAAATGAAATGGGCTTACCATGCTGTAAAAGAACTTCACCCATGGTGTAGTCACTTGCATCTGTTTGTATTTCAAATGGTTGTTTCAAATCTGACAATGTTAAAACTGGGGCTGAAATGATCTTTTGTTTTAAAGCATCAAATTCTTTTTGCTTTTTCCCTCCCCACTGGAAGGGAACCTTTACGCTGGTCAAAGCATGTAGTGTGTTAGAAAATTATATATTATAGAGCAATGGAACACATAAAATATATTGCAAAATATAAACACATAAAACAAGAGAGACACAGATATACATGGTTCACACAATTTGGGCTATGTCCAAAGGAAACAACCAGTCTTTCCTTTTATATTATCCAACAAACTGAAGAGATACAACCTACAGCAGATCCGTTGTAATTCCCTCTTCACTCTCACACAATCTCCTCTCTCTTTCTCACTCAGAATACATATCTACATAGACGCAATACAATTACCTCATATATAGCGAGGGGTTGCCTTCTAGGGAAAAAAACCCTAAATTAAACATACCATCTACCATCAAATCTTCGCCTACTGAACAACCCAGATTAACTATGAAATTACAACATTTTACAAGGCAATTTTACATCTATTTTTAGCTTTGGGGGTGCTTCCCCCGATCCCCGATTAGGGGGGGCCTCCCAAAGATCACATCTGCCCCCTTGGACCCCCATTGCAGTGTAAATTTTACGGGCATCATTTCCGCCACATTACGAACTGGGGTACAATGTGGCGATACCTCTAAATAAGAAGATAACCAGGCTCCACACCCAGCATACCGGAGCTGGAAGAGAAATTAGCAATAAACTTCTTCTAGTACTGCATTGCTCCCATAAAACTCATTACTTCTGTGATTGATTTGGGTATTGGCCAATTGACAATGACCAAAACTTTAGAGTGGTCAATCTTCAGCTCACCTCCTCCAACTATGTGGCCCTAATACACTAAGGAAGTTTTCCCGAATTCACATTTATATTCTTCATAAATAACTGTTTTTTTTCAAGACATCCAACACTTTCCTCACATGCTTGACATGTTTTTCTCGTGATTTGTTGAATATCAAAATATCATCTAAATAGACAATTAGAAACTCATCAAGAAAGGATCCTAAAACATCATTCATAACTCCCATGAATGTAGTTGGAGCATTGCAAAGTCCGAAAGGAATAACCAGCCACTCAAACAATCCTTGTTTGGTTTTAAAAGTAGTCTTCCAAATGTCCTCCTTGTTAGGGTCCTATAATAATAGGATTCATAATTTTGAATTGGCTATCGATAGTCTTCTAATATTGTACATACTTTTGATTTTTGCAAAATGTTTTCACATATTAAAATAAAAAAAATGTAAAGATGGTATGTCCAAAAAGAATAATCAAAGGACTTAAGAAAAGAAAAAGATCAAAAAAGTAAAAAAATATGAACCCCAAAAAGAGATAAGAATATATCATGAAAGTGTGCAAATTCAAATGCCACTCCTTTGACTTTACTTTGTAAAATAAGATTGTGTGTAGCTTGTCAAAAATGCCACAACCCATGATGGTAAAATAGTTTAACCTTGACTCATTCATGCTTTAAATTTCATGTTGAAAGATAGAGAATAAAGATCTAGCCAACTGTTTAATCTTGGCAGATCAGTAGTTAGGTATAGAATAATAATGAGCTCATCAATCTAATATGAGCCATTGGAAGTTATAAGGTTAGAATTATATAGTTTTCTTATCAAAAGAAAAATAAATGAAGGGTCAACAAGCTCAAATGCACCCAATGAATGAAGAGAAAATGCTAGGGTAAATAAATGGTAGGTAGAAGAAGCTTTTCAAATGCACAAGGTTGCTAAGTCAAAAGCACATTCATCATACTTAATCCTATGTTTCATGTGCAGGAGGAATTGTGAAAGAAAAATGACATTTACTAAATCTTATTTATTAATTTCCCCTCATTTCATTAGACCCCCACATACTTATTTGCTAATTTCCCCTCATTATCCCTTCATTACTTGTAGAAACCATTTCCCTTCATTTTGACCTTTTTCCCCTTGGTTTCACACATTTCCCTAGACATTATGCTTTAAAAATCATTCCCCCTTCCCAAAACCCCTTTCCCTAGTGTGAAACCCATCCCCATCACAAATAGTACATTCCCCCCTTGTTAATTTCCCCTTTCCCCCTTAAAAACCCACTAAACCCTTTATCCTAAGTTATTTACTATACCCCCACTTTATACATTTAAAGTCCCCCACGTTATAAATCCACGACACCCTTTAACTCACCAAACCTTACTGTATATTTAAAACCCTCTGCCATATAAACCCATGGTACCCACCTTGATTAACCCATTGCTTGTAATAAAAATCTCGTCATTACCTTTTAATTAATTACAATTCACTATAATTAAACCTCGGGCCCCACCAACCACATCCCAACTCCTTTCGTGCTACTTCATCGTGCAATATCCCTCTAATATCCCACCTCTAGATCCAACGGTGCATATCAATATGGCGCAGATTCACAATCTAACAGTTAACGGTCCAAAGGCACGCAGAATTCGTGGTTTTGGCCAAGCACTGTTTGGCTATGTGGTGGCACCAGGTTATATCACGTGCTTGTGAAAAATACTACCCCCCACCCAAAAGCGATGCAATATGTCCTAAAGCCGCCTCCCTGCCTAAATGCCTACCCACTGTTCATTCGCCAATTTTCTCACCAAAATGTAATTGTTATTGGTTAAAAGGCCGACAAAGCCCCATTTTTCTTTTTTCGCTCATTTTCGCCTAAAACCTCTGTTAACCAATTCTGACACCCTGAACCTCTATGCAACCATTTTAGCTACCATTTGCAACTAGAAGATGCAGCAAACACCAAATTGAAGCAGTGAATACATAATTGAAGCCTCAGAAACCTCTGTAGCCACCACAGAACCTTGTGTGCACACCAAATCGTCAATTTCCAGGTATTCTTGAAAGAATCAGAACGTCTCTATAAATTTGGGCTATGAACAGTAATATTAGAAGGCTAATTAATTAAATTAATTGAAAAACCTTTCTAAATTGAATAAAAACTTATTGTGCATCTAAACCCCTTTTCTACAGATTGTAATTACCCTACCCATTGTTCCAAACCTTCTAACTTTACTCCTAAAGCCACAGAAAAAGTAATTCCATTGAAAAAACCAAATTATGGCTTCCAAACCTCTCTAGATGTAAGACCTCTGCAAACCCCTCACCTCAATATTGATCACCTCCCATTAGCCGACAAAGAGTTTCAAATTAAAGATAAAATAGCAACAAGAAATGCTAAATATAGAAGTGCTAAAAATAGCACTGCCATAGATAGCATTTCGGGATACCTTCCTATTTTAGTTAGCCCCTAAACTAAAAGTGAGAAGTAAAATTCGAATTTGTTCTTAACAGCGGTTTGATTAATAATTAATTAATTCATCTTGAGTTAATTAGTTGGAGAAAATCAAACATGAAGTCTATGTGAGGACATGCAACAGTTACCCCATTTCTTGAGGAATTTATCCCTTAGTTAAAGAGATAAGGATGAGTTGTAATTTGAGTTATAATTAGTTAGCTCAGTTAACTGAGTTAAGTCTAGTTAGATTAGTTCAAATAGTTTGTTGAACTAATTATGAGTTCAGTTAGCTAATGCATGCATGCATGCATGTAACTGCTACACTTCAGATAACTGAGTATTCTCTCATAAATAACTCATGCATGTCATTTCAGACAGAGACCCAGTTGAGATCAGATGATGGGACAATGTACTATCAGTTGCATGAATATTCCATGGAGCATATCTCTTGCATGCAGAAGGAATTCATTCCTTGGAGATTGCACAATTACTTTTGGGTTTGGTGAGTGTGTGATGAGTCCAATTCACACATGTGGTAGCATTGGACCCCAAGGAAATCTGCGCAAGGAAATAGGAGGCTTGGAGGGTTGAGGGAAAGCATATCTTATGTCTATTCAGTCTGTGAGTTGTATGTTCGATTATAATGAGAGAAGGATAGCTTGTGAGCTGATTCTTTGTGTAATCTGAACACATTTCCACTTGTATGATAATACAGAGATTGGGGTTTTTAGCTGAGGCTTTCCACAGAGTATTCTTCTATGTTCATGTGTGATTGATTTCTCATTCTCAGTTATATGTGTTCTATTTGATCTTGCTCAAATTCGATTAAGCTTCCGCAATTTTGTTGTAGAAGTAGATCTTGTATTTTGCTTTAGTATATTGCATAATTTGTTGATCTACAGTGAGAATTTATACATGGTATTAGAGCAAAGGTGATCAAAGCGAAGAACAACATACAAATAAGGGAGAAGTTCGAAGGTTGAAGTTCCTGATTATAGAATTCAAATTCTTATCACCTCTCAAATTTCACCAATGGCGTTCAACGGTTTAAGACTCGAGTGTGCCCTTGATGGCAGCTTGAATTATAGATCCTGGAAGGATCGCATGGAAACAATATTAGAGGACAACGGTCTAAAGGACTTCATTGATTAAGAAGTCCCCAAGCCAACAATGGCTAATGCTATAGAATTGGAAGAATGGAAAAAATGTGTGGTTAGAGCGAGGAGAATCCTCTTGGAGGGAGTTCAGGACCACATTGTCTCGAGCCTCCATGGGAAGGAGACATCGTTTTCGATGTGGAAAACATTAAAAGATCTATATTAGAACAGCAGCGATCAAAGGAAGCTAGCACTGAAAGACAAGCTTTAGAAAATCAAGTGTGAAAAGGGCAACACAATCTCTACATATCTAAACAAGCTCACCACCTGCAGGGATGAGCTTGGAAGTGTAGGGATCACGACAGCTGATGATGACATGGTCAGTCTTGCACTCCTCGGTCTTCCTAAGAGCTAGCATAGCTACCAAGACTCGGTTAATGGAAGAGAAAAATTGCCAGATTGGGAACAACTTTGGTCGGATCTGATGTAGGATGAAATAAGAAGAAGCACCAGAGATGGATCTTCATCAAAACAAGATGATAAATAAAATATAGCCTTAGCGAGTAAGGTGAGGAAAGGGAAAGGGAAGGCTTCCCATCCCAAATCCAGTTCTTCCAATGGTGGGAAGAAGTTTGATAAATTGAAAGTACGATGCTTTCATTGTCATGAAGTGGGTCATTATGCTACGAAGTGTCCACAGAAGAAATCCAAGAAGGGATCCTCGAAGGGATCAAACGGTGAGTTACTGGCCTCACAGTTTGAGTTGTATTTCTCTCTCATCACATCCATGGTTTCATCCATGGTGGGATGTGTTTGGTACCTGGACAGTGGAGCCTCTTTCCACATGTTCGGTGACAAGAATTTTTTCAGTACCCTGGAGGAGAAGGATCTCCAGATGCAGATCGAGATGGGTGATGATGGAAAGTACCGTGTTTCAGGTGAAGGTATAGTTGTGTTTCAGAGGGGGCATGGAGCTCCTCTCACCTTGACTGATGTAGAGTATGTATCAGGTCTAAAGAAGAATATTGTGTCTATCACTATGCTAGAAGATAAGGGCTATGATGTAGTATTTAGTAAAGGAAAGGTATTCCTGAGGCATACCGATACTGGACAGACCAAGAGGATTGGGATTCGAGTAGAGAATGTCTACAAGATGGAGGTAGATGACTGTGTTGCACTGAGTTCCAAAGTAGAGGTAGTGCAAAACCATTATGTTGGCAAGCTATGGCATAGAAGATTGGGCCACTTGCACCATGGGGCCTTGAAGATCATGCAACATATTTCTACTGGACTTTCCAAGGGAAAAATGGAGCAGATAGATACATGAAAAGGTTATACCTTGGGTAAGGATGTAAAATCTTCCCTTCAGGATCGAGACAGTAGAGTTGGAGCAATCCTGGAGCGAGTTCACAAAGCTGTTTGTGGACCATTCTCTATAGCCTCCACCGCTAAATAAAGGTACCATGTTATTTTTATTGATGATTTTTCTCATAGATGCTGGATCTGCTTTATACAAAAGAAGGATTAGACCTTCTTGAGGTTTTGTGAGTTTAAAGCCTTAGTAGAGAAAGAATCTGGAAAGAAAATAAAAGCCTTGCGTAGCGACAACAGTGAAGAGTATGTCTCCCAACAGTTTAAGGACTTCTGCACTACAGAAGGAATTAAACGGAAGTTGACGACACCCCATAACCCATAGCAAAATGGGGTGGCTGAAAGGAAGAATAGATCAATTGTGGGAGCAGCTCGAGCGATGTTGCATGACCAAAGCCTACCACTGCATTTGTGGGTTGAGGCATACAATACAGCAGTATATTTGTAGAATAGAAGCCTGCACCATATACTCGGGATGAAGACACCTATGGAGGCCTTTTCCAAGAAGTGACCAGATGTGAGTCACTTCAGGATCTTTAGATCATTGGTTTATTGTCATGTGACCAAAGATGCTCAAAGGAAGCTAGATCCAACAGCTGAGTTGGGAATACTTGTGGGGTACACTAACACACCCCAAAACTATTAGGTGTACCTGCCTACCAGTCAGAGGACAGTGGTACGCAGAGATCTGAAGTTCAATGAGAAGAAAGCCATGCGAGTATCACTTGAGAGGGAGCTCAAGTTGAATGGAGAGGAGGAACTTTTAGTTCCTAAGGAGGAGGAGCCTCAGATTGATGTGGAGCAGCTGCATGCAGAGGATCTGGGTGTGGAGACATCCACTCATGCTGAGTCTTCTAGATATGGGTGGAAATGCTTAAGGGATGCTAATAGGTTGTTGCTGGATGCACAAGAGAATGTGGGATAGCCATCTTCTCAACCCAGACAGAGGAGGTCACTCGAGCAGTACACTGGTTACATGTCCCTAGTTGGGGAGTGTGTAGAGTCTGAACCTTCTTCATTTGAGGAGGCAGTGCAACAACCAGTCTGGGTTGATGCAATGGTAGAGGAGTACGACTCTATCATTCGGAACATTGTGTGGGATGTTTTCCCAAGACCTTAGGACAAGTAAGTGGTGAGTTCTAGATGGCTTTACAAGGTAAAGCAGGCAATTGATGGCAGTGTTGAGAAACATAACGCAAGGTTTGTTGCCTGTGGTTTCTCACAAGTCGAGGGGATTGACTACGATGAGACCTTTGCTCCTGTAGCAAGGTACTCATCTATCAAATCGATGTTAGCACTATCAACTCAGATGGGTTGGAAGATCCATTAGATGGATCTGAAGACTGCATTCCTCAATGGGAATATTGAGGAAGAGGTGTACATTGAGTAGCTAGAAGGTTTTGAGACCTTCGATCATGAGTTGCATGTGTTCTGACTCAAGAGGGCTTTGTATGGGCTGAAGCAAGCACCCCGTGCTTGGTACACCAGGATCGACAGCTATTTCACTGGGTTGGGCTTCACCAAGAGTGAGGAAGATGCGAACATTTACCACATCATGGTAGAAGGTAAGCCATTTATCATTGTTCTTTATGTGGATGATCTGATTTTGACAGGTGATGATCAGTTGATCAAGTCTTGCAAGGAGGACATTGCAAGAGAGTTCGAGATGAAAGAAATGGGCCTTATGCACTACCTTCTAGGCATGGAGGTGTGGTAGAAAGATGGGGAAGTGTTTGTGTCTCAAGGCAAGTATGCTAATGAGATACTCAGGCACTTTCACATGGAGAAGTGCAAGCCCATGAAAACTCCTCTAGCTGGGAACTGGAGGAAGGAGGACGCTACTTCAGGTGAGGTAGTAGCTACTACTATTTATCAGTATCTTGTGGGTTCACTTATGTATCTAGTGAACACATGACCAGACTTATGCTTTGCGATGAACCAGCTGAGTCAAGCTATGGTTTAGCCTAACAAGTTGTTTTGGAAGGCAGCGAAGCATGTGCTGAGATAGCTCAGAGGCACATCTCAGTATGGATTGTGGTACAAACGGACATAGGGAGTGAAGCTTCAGCGCTTTACAGATGCAGATTGGGAAGGGAGTCCATCAATATGGAAGAGCACTTCTAGAGGAATCTTCAACCTTGGTTTAGCTGTAGTTTCCTGGTACAACAGGAAACAGAGGTCAGTTGCACTTAGCTCAGTAGAGGCTGAATACATGGCTACCAGTCAGGCAGCATGCAACGCCATTTGGATGTGAAAGATTCTAGTCGGATTGTTTGGTCAGAGGATGGATCCAACTGTGATCTACTACAATAATCAGAGTTGTATCAAACTCTATGAGAATCTAGTTTTTCATGACAGGTCCAAGCACATTGATACCCGGTATCACCATCTTCGAGACTGTGTGGTCAAGAGGATCATGTTGTTGCTGTATGTTTCGACCGAGGAATAGGATGTAGATATTTTGACTAAGGCATTGTCAAAATGCAAGTTCAAGTTCCACAGAGACAGGACTGGGGTTACTAATAATCCATTTCTAGTTGAGAGGGAGTGTTGCAAATAGAAACAAGAAATGCTAAATATAGAAGTGGTAAAAATAACACTGCCATAAATAGCATTTCGGGATACCTTCTTATTTTAGCTAGTCCTTCAACTAAAATTGAAAAGTAAAATTCGAATTTGTTCTTAGCATCTATTTGATTAATAATTAATTAATTCATCTTGAGTTGATTAGTTGGAGAAAATCAAACATGAAGTCTATGTAAGGACATGCAACATTTATCCCATTGATTGAGGAACTTATCCCTTAGTTAAAGAGATAAGGATGAGTTGTAATTTGAGTTGTAATTAGTTGGCTTAGTTAACTGAGTTAAGTCCAGTTAGATTAGTTCAAATAGTTTGTTGAACTAATATTGAGTTAAGTTAGTTAATGCATGCATGCATTATAGGTTTTAACCCCGTACAGAAATTACCTGCATACGAATTCTAAAACACAGAAAATAAATAATGCGAGAGCATGACACATAAAGCACATATACACAAATATTTTCCCCTGGATCCCAAAACCGAGACTACCAGCTTGATTTTTCATTATGTTCCTTTCAATGTTATAATACATATTTATACATGCCGAAGCATCCAATACCATGGATCGAAAACCATCGTGTCCAATACCATGGACTGAAAACCATCGCGTCCAAAAAACATGTGCGAAAATCATGCACAAAACCATAGGTGGGTCCGCCCATCCTAAAATAGGGTCCAAAACCAAAATTTTCCGGGGCGTTGCCCTAGACCCCATAAAGTGGGGTTACAGGTACACCTCAGACCCCCTATGACCCCCCCCTTCCCCACTACAAAATCGGCGCAACGAAAAGGGGCTCCGCCCCCCTCTAACCCCATGGTTAACTACGTGGGCTAGTCGTGGAAAGAATATAACACAACCCAACATTCTCCCACTTGTTGTTTTCTTTCCACAAGGGGCCACAAGAGAGCTTAGTCATTTTTCCAGCCCTGAAATGCCCACTGTCTCTCTACACCAAGAGAACTTCTCAAAGCTCACAGATTTTGTCAATGCATTTGCAGTATTCTTCAAAGTGTCCACCTTTACTAGAAACACCTTTTTATCTTCTATCATATCCCTCACAAAGTGATACTGAACATCAATGTGCTTTGTCTTTGAATGATATGCGGGGTTCTTTGCCAAGAAAATTGCACTTTGGCTGTCACATTCTATCCTTATAGCTTCCTGTACTAATCCCACACTTGAACACAATCTCTGCAACCACACTACTTCCTTTCTTGCATGAGTGGCTGCCATGTATTCTCCCTCTGTAGTTGATAGTGCCACTACAAATTTTTTCTTACTCATCCAACTAGTTGCACCTCCAAATAGGTTAAACACATACCCACTTGTAGATGTTATTTGATCCAGATCTCCAGCCTAGTCTGCATCAACAAAGCCACGAATATCCAACACTCTGTCCAATCCTAGTCTTCCTTGGTAGTTGAAAACCATAATCACTAGTGCCACGCAAATACCTAAAAACCCGCTTCACTGCTATCCAATGCTCCTTTCCTGGTTTTGACATAAACTTGCTCAATACTCCCACTGCATGTGCGATGTCTGGTCTAGTACAGACCATTGCATACATCAGGCTACTGACTTCACTTACATATGGAACATGAGACATGTCCTATTCCTCTTCTTGTGTCTTGGGACACTGTTCAGCAGATAGCCTTACACCTATAGGAATAGGAACCTTCACCGATTTACTATCATGCATATTAAACCTCTACAGTATTGTATCGACATATTTCCTATGGTTTAACCAGTGCTTCCTCTTTGCTCGATCTCTTTTAATTTACATGCCCAAAATATAGTTTGTAGCACAGAGATCTTTCATGTCGAATTTGGAGGACAATTGGGTCTTCAAATCTTGGATAATTTCTTTGTCATTTACAACCAACAACATATCATCCGCATACAAGACCAGATAAATAACACGGTCACCAATTAATTTAAAATACACACAATGATCTGCTTTGCTTATGGTGAAGTCAAGTCCCCGTATAAATGTATCAAATTTCTGATACCACATCCTTGGTGATTGTTTTAACCCATACAGACTTCTTTAGCTTGCATACTAGTTCTTTCTTACCCTTCACTGCAAAGCCTTCAAGTTGCTTCATGTATATTTCCTCTTCCAGATCCCCATGAAGAAATGTTGTCTTCACATCCATCTATTCTACCTCAGAATCAAAAGCAGTAGCAACAGATAAAAGTAATCTAATAGAAGTTACCTTGGCAACAGGAGAAAAAATATCACCAAAATCAATTCTCGGCACCTTGGACTAACCTTCTGCTACCAACCGATCTTTGTATTTTGCCACCTTTCCTTCTGCATTTGTCTTCTTCTTGAACACCCATTTGCTGCCAATGGGTTTCCTTCTAGCCGGCAACTCCACCAGATCCCAAGCCTCATTTTTGTGCAAAGATGCCATTTCATCAACCATGGCCTCTTTCCAGAGTTTTCCATCCTCTGAATCCATTGCTTCCTTCACAGTTCTGGGATCATCATCAGTGACAGACAAAGAAAAATTTGGACAGAAAGCAGATGGACTATACCTTTCTGGCTGCCTTCTTTCTCGAACTGATCTTCTCACAGCCGGAGTTTGTGGCTCTTCATCTTCTGATTCCTCCTCTGCTACAGAGTCTGATTTTTCCTCCTTTAGTTCAAACTCTATCTTCACAGGTTCCTTTGGTTGGACTTCATGTTTAATAACATCTTTCACCTCTCTGAACACCACATCTCGACTGTACACAACCTTCCTTGTTACTGGGTTCCAAAGCTTATAGCCCTTTAAACCATCCTTATACCCAATAAAGATGCATTTTCAGATTTACTATCCAAC
>APFE031291119.1:0-16848 GCA_000404065.3 Pinus taeda
AATTTCCGGGGGTCGTAACTTTGGCATACGATCTTCGTTTGACGCGTATGATAGCTCATTAGAAATATCTATCCGAGAACTACCACTTTGGGAAGGCCAACATCGATCCATGGACCCATGTTGCCCCCATATTTCTCAATAAATGTCATTTAGGGCCTCAAAACGACTGCGGAAATTCAGGATCCGAACAATTGCTAAAAATAGTAAACTATGCTACAATTTAGGAAACTGAAAAGGTTGAAAGAGACAATTGTGGGGGTCCAAATGGGATAGGTGGGTGGCCACCAACATCCACCTGGAACATCCATTATCCACTTTAGGGAGACAGCTTCCACTTCTGAATCTAAGCAATATGCTCAATCATCAAACTCCTTTGATTCAAGTGGAAGAATTTCCTTTCTGACCTCAGGAGGGATCGAATCAAAGTAATTAGCTAGAAAATCCCAACTAAACAACTCACACTGGTGGGAAGAAGAACCACTTGCACCACCTTTGCGACTCTACATTCTCTACTAAGGAGCTATCAAGACTAATAGAAGCAAGTAATACTAACATCACAAATGAACTCTAAACCCTTGTGAACCCAAATGATAGTAAACTGTCAAAACTGAAGGATGTGATTGTACCCAAAGACTATTACCCCAAAAACTATATAGTATTAAAGGTTATGTGAAACAATAAATATGAACCGAACTCTTGTTGACGAAATGGCATGTGATGAGGAGTCATACCTGAGTAATAAAATTATAGGAACCCCCTAGAAGAGAAAGGATACCAAAATTTGAGAATGAGGAGACTTGCGAAGAATGAACAAGAAGGTATTTCGCCTATATTTTAAGACATCATCAATCCAAAACACCGAATGGTGCCCCGCTATGAAGACACAAAATAAGGAAAATGTCGAAGAGAGATATCGACAGAGGAAATTGACAACAAAATTAGCAATTTTAAAATGAAATAGAAAAAGTTCATGGCTACTCGACTCCACAAGAAAGAATGAAGCTACTGAGGCGAAACCATGCTAGAGAGAATTTGAAAATAACTTAACATCTTTAAAACCATATGGAAAGAGTACATGGGTACCAAACACCGGAAATAATATTCAGAGAACTAAAGAAAATCCCTGCGAGATCAGAGCCCTGAGGCGATAAGGTCGCGAGAAATGTCACCAACTCAAAGGCATGACACATTTTTATGTAATGAAGGAGTAATACAAAAATCATTGACACTCTCTTGTTATCACAACACTGCATAGATCAGGCCAATTAAATATTTTCATAGAAACATAAATGAAGTTATCCATAAAATGATGAAGGAAATGAAGGTAGCCACCCTCAGAAAAAAAATTATATCTAATATGGAGACCAAGAGCATGTTAGGAATAAGGAATCCTCTACACCACCCTAAGTATATTTGCAAAGTCGACACCTTGATAGAGCACCCATGCACTTATAATGGAGGAATGACATCTTAGGACTAGATTTTAAATAACATTTTCCACTGCATGCGAGGTCCAGACATGGACGAGTGTGATTTCTAGAACATTGTTTGAAACCCACAACCCTCCCATGGTACAAGCGCTCATCAATGAGTTCACAATATTTCTTGTTAGGATGCTTCACTACAGTAACATCTTCCCATCAAAAACCAATGCATATTAATTACTAATGTAATTTTTGTATCTCTCCTATATGGCTACCTGTAATGAACATTTATCATGAAAGGAATGCGCTAGGTTATCCCTCTCGTGGAAAAGATGTAAAGACAACATAATGTATGGTGTGACACTTACTCCAACCTCCACCATCCCTACCTACACTCATACCCTTTACATACTAAACAAGATTTTAGGTACCATTACAGATCTCATTAGTATTGCCCCTATCGGGGAGAGAACAATATAAATATGAATATGAGAAGAAAAGAAATGTACTCAATTATAATTATTATTTATTTTACTTAGTTATTTTTCCAATCTTTAATTAATTAATTACTTATTTTTAAATAAAGTAAACCCTCATAATATAAAATTAAATGAGTAGTTAGTAATAAGAAAAAGTTACAAGTATAAACAATAAATTAACAACTAATAAATGAATAATGGTAATTCTATTTCAAATTATATGGTTAATATATTATAATTAATTAGATATACTAAAATTGTTATTATATTTAATAATAAAATTGTTTTAATAATAATAATAATAGTATTAGTATTAATATCAATATCAATATCATCCTATGTAGTATAATAAGAATAAGTAGAATAAGTAATATTAATATCTTGTATAGCATAGATTGTGTATTAATAATTTTGACACCGCTAATATATTATTATAGTATTATAGGATATAATAATAATGATATTGAATTTTTTATGATTTTTATTAATGTTATTACTAGTGTTTTAATAATGTTATTTTAATAATCTTATTATATTACTCTTATAGGATATAATAATAATGATATTCATTTTTTAACGATTTTTATTAATGTTAGTGTTTTAATAATATTATTTTAATAATCTTATTATATTTTTTATTTAGAATAATGTAGCAAAGGGGAGGGGAGGAATATTGAAGAGGAAATTAAAAGGGATGGTTTATTTAGACGTCAAGGTAAGAGAAGAGTTAAATGAAGTAGAAATTAAGATTTGTTAAGAAGGTTGATGAGGGGAATCCAATTGTTTCTAATCTCTATGCTATTGTCTTTGTTTGAATTGTTAATGGTTTTTATAATCTCAAAAGCTTCTCTAAAACATCTTTTCAAATAATGGTTTTCTCTAGCAATAATTTCAATGTTCTCAAAGTTTATAAGGTTCTTGTTTCTAATGGAGAGCCGAGTAAGGGAAAAAGAGTGAAAAAATTCATGTATGATATCAACAATGTGTTCTTTCATACTCGTTTTAAAAGCATTTTACAAGATCTTCCATTTTCCCTAATGTAGAATTTGTCACATGAGAAGGTTATTTCATAAATACCTTGGTGTTGATGTGGGTCATTGTTATCTTTGAGGAACCTTATCTCTTACTTTATAATTTTCATAGTTTTGAAAGCAATGGTTAAATTTATTTTCCTTGGAATTTTGGCGATTTTATCAGTGACAACTTTGATGTATGGAAGACAAATTATTTTTCATGGAGGTTGGGGTCCTTGTGGGTAGAGACTTCTTTTCTCTATTTTTTTAAAAGTTTTGATGATTTCTTTCTATTTGTAGTCAATTCTTTTGAAAGCCTTAACCATATGGTTCTTCTTTTTGTCATTGTGCTCATAAACAATAATGTTTATGGCCTTAATCATAGCAAGCAACCACTTTCCCTAATCGACTACCTGTACAGTTACCGATGCAGCAATAATAGTTGTAACTTCCTGAAAATGTATCAGTAAGAGGTCCTCTTTTGCGACCTTAGTTAATTGTACAACCTAAGCCAAATCCTAATAATAAGGTAGCACAACAAATTGAAACATCAATTATCCCCACTTATTTTATCTCTCATGTGTAATGTAACAAGGTACGACTATGATCAAGGAAATAGTAAATTATATAGTTTCCCCTCTTATCATAAAAAATAAGGAAAATAATTTGCTAAAGGAAGAAGCTATGACTCAAGGGTGATTTGAAAAATAACATGTTGAACCCTCTATTGTAGTCTGGATCTTTCTACTCCAAGCTGTTAAATATGTTACAATTTAAGTAAAAATAGTAAGGGAATTATGTGTCAAGGAACCTGGTAGGAAACGTCAAGATCCACTTGCCTATGCATGTGGTAGATAAACTATCAAAACTAATTTTACGAGAGGTCCACCTACCAAATATGAGGATCCTAGGATCCTAAAGTGATTTTCAAGATTGGGGCACTAACCATTCAAAGTACCTTGCTTGATTTGGCTGCTATAATTAATATAATGACTAGGGAGATTTTTGAAATGCTTCGTTTTTCCAATTTAACACTAAACCCCACTATGCTAGAACTGGGTGAAATTTCTAAAATTTCCTCTAACGAAATACTAGATTTTAGTTGATTCCTTCTAGTACCTAGTGGATTTGTAGAGTTGCAACCTAAGGCATGACTTGGAGGGCATCCCTTAATCGTAGGAAGACTTTGGATAACCATTACAAATGATTTTATTAGTTGTATATTTTGGTTTATGACGATATTTGATGGGACTACCAATAATTCTGTTCTATACCCCCTAGCTAAGCCAATTATTGAATGTGAGAATCCTTTAAGGTCTGAATTTGAACTATATGAAGATGATACATATCCACTTCTCACTATTACAAAAGCCTTACATTTCAAAAATGAGAGTGATGATGTCATTCTCGGTTTTATTAATGATCCCTCTATTGTTACAGAACCATTATATCGGTTAGTGATTTTTATAATGGGAAATCGAGTGAGTAAGAAACTATTTATGATCCTACTATGGATTAAATACGTATTGCTCATTGTCTTAATAGTATTCCAATAGAAATAAATCCTCGAAAGGCCCTAAATATTAATCCCAATCTATCACAATTGTTGATAAAGTATAAAGAATATATTACATGGGACTATAAGGAAATAAAGGGTATTCCCTCTATTCTATGGACTCACCATATTTATTTGAATTAAGTTTCCGAAGAATGAACCCTGCCTTGAAAGATGTTGTTGAGGAAGAACCTCAGAAAATATTGAATGAAAATTTCATCTACCAAATTTTTGATAGTCAATGGGTATCTCCACTTGTTGTAGTTCCTAAAAATAATGGAAAATGTAAAATATATGTTGACTAAAACATGTTTAATAAATCCACTCAGAGAGATCATTTCTCATTACTTTTCATTGATCAAGTTAGAGGTGGCATGGGTTGTTAAAAAAAAAAAAATCTTATTTCTTGATAGGTTTGGCTATAATAAAATTCAAATAACTACTAAAAATCAAGACAAGACTAACTTCACATGCCCATCGGGTACATTTTCCTATAGAGTGCTCCCATCTGAACTCTATAATGCACCAACAATCTTCCAACGTGTCGTGTTAGGAATGTTTTTTTATTAGGTTAATGATTGTGTAGAGATATCTATAGATGATTTCGTGCCTTATGATGATGAGTTTGATGAATATTTAAATAATCTTGAAAAGGTACTTAAGTGTTCTATACAAACACATCTCTCTTTGAGCATTGAAAAGTCTTATATGATGATGAACAAGGGAATTGTACTAGGACACTATCTCTTTGTTGAAAGTATATAGGTCAATGAACTAAACTCAACATTCTCCTTTGAACAAGAATTTTCATGAACATTTTTTGTACATGTAACCATTTATTTGATAGTCAGATCCAAGTGAAAAGTAGTAGTCCAACATGATACAAAGTGCATTAATTTATTCATGGATTGCCCAAGATCTTACATGACATGCTAAGTTGAATGATGGTTAGTATACTTTAATATGTTGCAAGGTTTTAATGAGGAAAGTGCTTTATATTTTGAACAAAATTGAAATGCACAGGGCTTGGTGCTAAGGGGAGTACAAATTTCTACTCCAAAGGATGCTACTACCAAAATAACAACAGTACCTCAGACAAGTTTGTGATGTTTTAGTAGGAAAATTGTAGTTCAAGTGACCAAAGGTACATTTTCACACAAAGGTGAGGAGATAATGAAAAGGGAGAGGAGTGGATAGAACTTCCCTTTCGCACCCCTAGGAAGATTTAGCTTACTTTATTTAAAAGTTTTTATCTTGTGAAGGATGCTTTGGAATTGTTTTTAATTATCACTTCAAGCTGTTGGAACACCTACATCACAGGAAATTAGTAAACCTTCCCTAATACGTTATGAATTGATTCCAATCCATGGTTGATATTTTTTAATATGCCAAATATCCAAAAAAAATATGTGACAAATTATGTGTTGATTAAGTTGATTATTGTTGATTCACTAGAATGACAAGGGAGTGCAAGGGCAAGGTTGTCGAAAGGATTGAGAGTACTAGTCTAGCTCTCGAGGAGGTAGAAGAGTGTGAGCTTAAGGATCAAGATGAAGGTAATGAAATAGAGAAGTTAGAGAGGAATATAGGGATGTTTTCCTTTGCTAAAATGAAGGCCTCGGGAGGATGTCACTACAAAAAATTCTCTTATTGATGCACCCACTTATGACTTCTACACTAAAATAGAAATTCATGATGAAACACTAGTGGATATTTTCAGTGGATAGTTTGGAGGTTCTAAATATGGAGCATACCCTATAGAGGAATAAAAACCCCTTCAAAGTAAAGTGAAGAAAAGGGTAATGAAGAAATATGTTGGGAGGAAATTCCCAAGGAAAAGTGTTAAAATTGTTGCTACATCATCATTTGATCCATCACCTGGTATCTTCGCTATTAGAAAAGAATTGAAAATGTCATATGATTACGGAAGCAAGGAGAAAGAGTATGAATTTAGGAAAAAATAAGAGGACAACACCCCACATAGTAAGTTTGAATTTGATCGGATATCTCACCGAATTAATTATTTTAGAAAATATAATGAAAATTAAGAAATAAACTTTCTATGTTTAAGGAGATAATTCAGTTTGAGAAACAATTAGGGTTGGAAAACCTAGTTGGGGTAGTGGAAATGCTAGATACATTTTCTGAGACTAGTTTAATTTGGAAACCATTATGAAAAGTCATGCAAAGGAATAAATTCATAATCCAATGAATGCGTTAGTGGGAGTACAAATAGAAGTTGAAGTGGAGAGTGTGAAATTTCATGCTGCACCACAAGAGTTTGCAAAAGATGTTATAGAAACACAAGAACCAATAGATTAATTAGAGTAGCCTGAGGAGTTTTGATTGTGCCAAAAGAAATTGCTAACAATACTACTATGACACAAGAACTAGTAGTTGAAGGAGAGTGGCCCAGGGGGAATAAAATTGATGATATACAAGAACCTATTGTGATACTATTGCTACACAAGAACGTGTAGTTAAGGTAGTACATATCAAATAGAATGGATAAGAATTAAAAGAGCAAGAGAATTTGTAGGAATACATCTAAGCCACCAATGTAACAATAGTGGAGAGAGTAATAGAAGTGGAGACAATAACAACATCACAGTGAGAACAACCTAAGCTTGCAGAGCATTGGAATTCTGATTTTGCACCACCAAAAAGTTCTCTATTTCATTTTCCTCAAACACTAAATGGAAGAACAATGCTGCTCTATGCCCATATCTTCCCCAGTCACGAAATGACATGTGAGGAACTTCACACAAATTACAAATTTGTCACCGAGAGTTATCGGGCCTCCCAGCAGAGGTATCTCATACTGGATCTTCTACAAAATTTTCAATATTTGTGTAGGAAGGAAGTGAGGGCTTCGTTGGATGATTTGTTATCATGTCCCCATTATGACTTTCATCTATAGCATACACACGATGGGTTTCCAAGGAATGTGATGTTGAGGCCATAGGGGCAGGATGATGTCATTAGGGCTCTAAGAGGAGTTTTGAGGGATTTCTAAGGGATCTGATGGAATTCACATTGCATTCACCATCATCTGCACAATTTTCATTTCATTCAATTGCATTTTGACAACTTAAAAAAAATACTTATTTAAATAGAATTTTTATAGGATGGGATGCTTACAAGTGACTTTCAGTGGCCGAAGAGTGTATGGTGGGTGGTTGACAATTTCCCAGATTAAAAGTGACTTTAATTAGACACTTAATTAAATTAAAAGAGGGGAAAATAAATAATTGATGGAAATATGGTGAAAAGTGACTTATGAATTAAAATAAAATTAAAGTCACTTAGATGGAGTCAAAAAGGAGTTTCTAGAATAATATTAAAACAATCAAAATAAAATGCTTCTAGAGACTTGGAGATCTATCTATGGAGTCTTTAAAAGGACGAGGAGGATATCATTTGGGACATCCTTGAGTTGTGATATTTCCTTGTGAACAGGTTTGTAAAACCGAGAGTTCCCAACTTCAGCAGTAGCCTTAGGATAAAAACCCTTTGACTTCCATTTATTGTGATTTGGACCAAAACCCAACCCACCATTGAGGGGATTTCATCCAAAAATCTCATAGAGCTTCAAGAATGTTATTGGAGATCATATTTATAGCATATCTAAGGATTGGATTAAGGAGCATGCAAATTCTCAATTTGTGCATCAGTGTAGTCCCAATTTGAGAGGCCAGATCTAGATCACAACAATTGAGGAGTAGCAATAGAGATTAATTTCTAGGTTTTATACTTGTAATTTCTTTTGTATAATTTGGTGGATTCTCATGATATTTTTGAGAAAAATTAACTTCATAATTTTTTGAGGACAATTTCTACAATAAATTGTATTTGGGACAATATAGTGGTATCCGAGTTGGTTATTCTTGATAGCCTAGAGGGTTCCAATTTCAATTATAGATTGTTCAAGGGTTTATTTTAGTGTCAAATTCTATTTTCTAGAGTTTAATACTCTGTAGGTTAATTTTGAATTAACCATTGTTACAATAATTTGTTGGAGAAGGATATTCTTATAAATTTGGAGCCTAAATTTTTCCCAACTAGGGTTTAAAATAAAGGTTGATATATTTCCATCTGGTTCTTGGAAAATAAGATTGTGGATTCATTTGTTTACAAGGCCAAAACGTGAATTTATCTATTGTGTTGAGATTATCTATTGGGGTCAAGTTTAATCATCAATACTTGAAGGCCAAAATAATCATTCCCAAAAGGAGGCACGGATTATCATCTCAAACACTAAATTAGAGATGATTTATTCATTATTGGGGTTAGAATTTTATGTGTTGTTGAGCCATTAGTTGCTAGGTAATCTTTAGGATAATACCAAGGTTCTTGAATTGATATATTTGTTGTATTTTTTTTATCACACTAATATTTCCCTCGAATTTTATAATATTGCTCTCAAAGTGATCAAATATATGTTTCCTCATAAATTACTTGAAAAAATCCATCAAAGAAAATTTTAAATTAGCACTAGGAAAATCGCACTAAATGGGGGCTTTCTGGAGTTGCTAGAATCTTCCCAAGATTTTTCTCGGTTTTATGAGCAGAGTTCGTGGTTAAGATTTTTGAAGTTTTTGGACATTATTAGAGATGAAAAACAAAATTCTTCAATAGTGATTTTATGAGAAAACTGGGTAATTCAAACCACTTAGTGGGCTTGATATTAGCTTGGAGACAAGCCGAACCATTTATAAGTTTTATGGGTTTGGTTTGAGAAGCCTCAAATTAAATTCTCAGAATTTTTGGGGTAGTATTCAGGGTAGAAACACCATTTCATATTTAACGAAAACATCATAATATATGGGCAGTGTGAACTAATTATTTAGGCTATTTTTCTAGGCCGAAATTTTTTTGTGGGCCAAATTTAACTTCTTGTGCCAAATTTCTCTTGCAAAACATAAATTATTTTTAGAGCCTAATTTATTTTCTGGAGCTTAATTTATTTAATGGAGCCCAAATTATTTTCTATAACCAGATTTATCTATTAGGGTAGAGTATTATTGTGAGCAATGTGAGGTTGCATCTGTTGGTTGAATGGTTATATTGGTATGTTGTAGCACTGCTATGTGCATTATATAGTTATAGTCCAAGTATGTTGATTATTGATGTCATGCAAAGTTGAGTAGAGGATGATTGAGATTATGTACAACATTGTCACTCTTGCTACAAAATGAAGGGGTTTGATGAGATTTCTAAAAATTTCAAAAAAAACCTTTAATGACTTCGAAATAAGTGAGTACCAATAACAATTCGTGAAATCACTTATAATTGGTGTTTGGAGCTATAACGCTTCCTTGGATCAAAGGGCCTTTCCAAAGGAGGTGAATGCTATCATATAATTGGAGCAGATAAAGGATTTGCACAAGGAGAGGGAGGTAGAGAATTGGTTCTTTGCACTTTAATCTGATTTCAAGAGTTTTTGTATAAGACTCGTTTTTATTCTTTGCTTTCTAGCTAAAAATACTCTAGGGAGTGTTATTTTAATTGTTGGAGTTTGTAACGGCCATTGTACTAGCTCCAAATTTTATAACAATAAATGATGAATTTTATTATAACATACTTATATAATGGTGGCCTAAACTATGAATAAACAGATCGATGATCCAAGGGAGAGATGCAAGTGGTGTTAGATGGCATAATGGAATGCCCACAGTAAAACAATTTCTTGTGAATTGGATGAAAACGACAAAAACCGAACCCACCATCGAGGATATTTCACCCAAAAATTTCATGAAACTTCAACAATGTTATTGGAGATCAAATGTACAACAGATCCGAAGATTGGAGTGAAGATCATGGAGATTCTCAATTTGGGCATCAGTACGGTTGCAATTTGAGAAGCCAGATCCAACTCGCAGCAATTGAGCAGTAATTGGAGAGTAGCAATAGAGATTAATTTCAAGGTTTTATACTTGTTGGAGACAACATGGCCATTACACCAACACGAGTAGGTGTTAGTAAAAGGACACATGCTAGAATTAAGCACATGCCAAGAAACACATAGGGAGCATTAACCTTCCACACTGCCATTAACTTGAAACCAACAATACTAGTAATTTCTCCCTCTTGTATAACTTGGTGTATTATCATGATATTTTTAGGAAAAATTAACGAAATAATGCAAAAGTTGTTTTTGGGACATTACATTTGCATAAAACATAAGCTAGCGTCATGTTCGACATCGCTCCATAGCTTAAAGTTTGAAAATTGTGTTGATATGGTTTTCTGATTTTTCTTTTGGGCATCATTTTTATTGTTAGATGATCCAAAAATAATTTATTATCATAGGTTATAAAATTGAAATAAAATAATTATTAATTTAAGAAATTAAAGTAATAATTATTATTCTAAAATGATTAATTAATGGAGACAATTACAAATTAGTATATTGTTGTAACAAGATATGGCTCTCCAAATGTGTCGTATCTTAGGCTCTATTTTAGGAGATTAGTTAGCTAGTTGGTTTGACTAGCATTTAATGTAAATGGACACTTGTTATTTAAGAAGTGATCCATAATTAGAGGTAGTTAGGACATGGAGCTTATAAATAGCTCATTGCAAGAGTGTTTGGTTGTTCGGGTGTAAACTCTTGCAAAATCAATTATGTAATTGTTTTTTTCTGATTAATAAAATTACGTGTCTGAGGACACTTATGCCATTATTGTGGTATCAGAACTCCAGTAATGCTGCAGTGAATGTGAAGAGGAGATTCCAGCCCTACAAGTTTGTGCAAAACTCCATTGAATTGCTCAGCAATTGGTATGAAATTTGTCAAAATTTTGTTGAAAAGAGAAAATTTTTATTGATTTAGATTTTTCAAATCTGAAAATCAAATTTTTTTTAGGCTATTGAAAACCAATTCAAATTTGTAAGTTGAATGTAAGAGGGCGCAAAGCTATGTTTTAAATCTCCGTTGGAATTCAAATGAAAATTGTTATGTTTCAAATAGCATTGATTTAGTTTGAACAGTGTGGAGAGCTGCAAATTGTTTGAATCCAAACTCGTGTTGCCCTGTTGACTGTTTGGGACAGCGTGGAGAGAAATCCAACTTATCTATTTAGTGTTGTGTAAAGAACACCGAGACCGAGAAATCTGTGAAGCGCAGGAAGACGAGGTGGACTGCTACTGAACGACAAGGAATCGCAATGGCAGAGGCGAAATACGCACCCCACCGCGGCCATTTTCGAGTGTTGTTCGTCCCGCCCAGTGTCTGAGCTACAGTCTCAACTGATTGCACAACACCGGGGCTGAGCTACAGTCTCAACTGATTGTAGAACACCGGGGCTTTTACATTTACACTGTGCCGGTTTGCTTTAGAGCTTTTACAGGATATCTAGCGTGTGGCCTCATTTTTTCCCAGATCACTTCAATTTTAATTTGCTGCAGATCATCAATTGCCCGGATAAGAAGGTGATCCAATTTAGGACTCAAGTCTGGTTTCTTTGACGATTCACCATTTCCTATCTTCAAAATCTCAGCAAGTAACAAGTCCATTTCATGAAAAAGTCTTGGTACTTCACTTAAATTTACTTGCTTTTGGTCCTCTGCCATGTTCCCAGGGTACTTCAAGAAACAAGAGATGGATTGCTTGGTAGATGTTCAGAAACTCGTAACTGAGCAGTCTTGGACTCCTGCCTTCAGTTCTCCGAATGCTGTTGAGAGTGCTTTGGCTTTTTGACAATTTATATGTAATTTGGAAGGTATATTTTACTTGCGTAATAAGTGATTTTTCTTTGGGAGAAATAAGGTTTGCTTTAAAAGCTTTGTAATAGAGTGATGAGTGAGGTTTTAAGAGTATTTTTTTTAAAAAAGCCTTGTAATGGAGTAATAAGGGTGATGTTTTGAAATTTTCTTTTGTTTTGGAGTAATAAGGAGTTTCATTTGTAAATTGGAGAGATAAGGTGTGTTGGGTAATTTGTTTTTAAGAAGTTTTTTTATTTTGGATGATCACATTGTAACTCAAAGTAATTTTACTTTGAAGGGGGTTAATTTCTTTTTTACCATTGTAAAAGGTCAAATTTTGAAAGTTGCCTTGTAAAAATTTGAGAAATTGACTAGAGCCAAGTGCAAAGCTCAGTCAATATTCTCCTGTTTTGACGACTATTCGAGGGTCAAGGCCAAGCCTCGATAGATCGTGTTTTTTGCCTGGTGTGTTGTGCTGACTATCTTGTACTTTTTGTTCTGCTTCTTGGTGCGTCTCTTAAACGCTAAAAATGTCTAAGTTGATTATTTTGTTTTGTGATTCCGACAAACTAGAAGGCACCAAATCTTATAAAACATAACATCGTCTCATCGAAAGCACACTCATTTATAATGAATTATGGCAGGGAATATGTGATGGAGATGTTAAGCCGAATAAACCCACAAATGCAGATGCACTGGAAAAATGGGAAATCAAGAATGCTAAAGCCTTAGCTCTTATTAAATCGTCTGTGAATGATGAAATGAATGTCCATATAGAAAATGCTACAGATGCATGGTCTGCCTTGAAATTTTTTAAAGACCTCTTTGATACTCAGCCTGAATCAAAGAAAGTCGATCTACAATTAAAATTGTTGCAAAAAAAAAATTAACTGAAGGCGGTGATGTTCTTGAATATCTCTCAAGACTTAAGAATATCAAGCAAGAAATTATTAATGCTGTTTTTCCCGCAATTGATGATAGCTTTATGGTCACAGCTGTAATTGCTGGGCTTCCTTCTTCCTATACGCATTTTTTAGAGACTCTACAAGTAACTGAGAAATTAGAGAAACTAAAGTTTGATGAGCTTTGTGAAATGTTGAGTCAACATGATAAAACTTTTGGGAAGAAGAAGAAAGTTGGTGAAGATGTTTTTCTCACAGAGGCCAGCATTAGTAAGTCATCAAGAGATAGTTCTCGAGGAAGAGGTAGAGGGAATCAGAATCAAGCAACACATAATCGAGGTCGAAGCCAAAGCAGAGGCAACAATTTTAACAGAGGAGGAAGAAATAATTTTCAAGGTAGAGGAAACAACCAAGGAAAAGGCAGTTTTCAAGGACAAGGATATAATAATCAAGGTAGAGGACAATCTCAAAATAGAGGTCAAAGAAGCGGCAGAGGACAATCTTCAGTAAGAGGAAGAGACTTAAGTCAAATTGTGTGTCGAAGATGTAACAAAGTTCGTAATTATGTTGAAGATTGTCGAACATCACTTAATAAAATTCCTAAGTTTCAGCAGCATTCAGCACAATTTGCAAATGATCAAGATGAAGATAACTCAGAATATGTTTTTACTTCCTCACCAACATCCCAAATTTCATCCCATCTTAGAAGTGACTACGAAGATGCCTGGATCTTGGATTCCGGGGGAACTCACCACATGACTTGTCGACATGATTTTTTTCTGGAATTTTCAAGAATGCCAACTTAATTCAATTTTTCTTGCTGATGATACAAAACATACTCCTTATGGAAAAGGAGTAGCAAAAGGTTTTCTCCTTGATATTCGAGAAAAAATGATTTCCAATGTATGGTATGTACCGAGTTTCAAGAAAAATTTGCTCTCTTTAGTCACGATTCGACAAGCAGGACATTAGGTGATTATGGAAGATGGTTTAGTGAAGATTAATTCAGTGAAACAAAACTTGAAAACAGTCATGACAGGTTATGAGGATGGAAAACTGTTACGGATGAAAGGGACTGTTATTCCAAGGCATTCTAATTTTGCAGGGGCAGTGACTACAGGTATTTCACCTATGAGACTATGGCATGTAAGATATGGACATTTGAATTTTGACAGTCTTTCTCAATTGCAGAAACAAGGAATGGTTAAAGGACTTCCCACATTCAACAGGGAAAATGCAAAATGTGAAGCTTGCATTTATGGCAAACAAAATCGAGAAAGTTTTCCAACAAGTTCATGGCGTGAAAACAGGCGGCTACAACTAGTTCATAGTGATGTTTGTGGTCCACTACAAACTTCATTTGGTGGTTGCAAATATTTCTTGCTATTCATTGATGATTTCAGCAGAATGACTTGGGTTTAGTTTTTGAAGAACAAGTCAGAAGCATTTGATAAGTTTAAAATTTTTCGCCAACTTGTTGAAAATGAAGTAAAAGAAAAGATAGGTACTCTCAGGACATATAATGGGGGAGAATTCACTTCAAATGAATTCAAAACCTATTGCAGTGAAAATGACATAAGACGACATCTCACTAATGTTTACACTCCACAGCAAAATCGCTTGATGTTGATGGCATTGAATTATTTATGGTAATTCAATGCCATCAACAATTGAATTTCTCACTTTAGCACAGCTGATCTCAAGAGAACTCTCAGCCGAGGATTCACTGGCAGTTGAAAAACTGTTGACAGAATTATCTCACTGTCAGCTAGCTGCCATAGCACGTTTAGAGTTAATTGTTTCCTTGTTTTATATGTAGTTTATTTAACTGATTTTGATTTTCATTGATGATAGTGCCTATTTTGTATTTCAATAACATCACGTTTCTAGCAACTTTGGACAACACTGTATATCGAGATTTGGACAAGACTCTATATCGAGACTCCCCAGCATAATTTTCCAACCAAATTTAGTTTGAACGAGGTTTCTAAATAAATTGCCATTGAGCTACATTCATTCTAAATTTGCACGGCAGAGTGAAAGTGAGAATTGCTTCAAAATGATCAAAGGTTCATGGGATCTATAAACATAAATTTTGAATTAGAAATATGTTCCACCAATATTAATATATTGGTACAAATTTCATATAGTTAGTGGTCGAACCATGTATATCAAATGGTAAACAATTAATAAGTTGAACATATACCGTGTGACTACTAGTAATCAACAGATACATTAAACGCGTGTACTATCAGAAGACATGATACGCTTTAACATGGCGCCAAACGAACATGTGCGTTGTTTTCAAAATTACATCACATAGAAAAAGCATATTCCTTCTAAATATACTGTAGACTTAATTCATCTTCTTCTAGTTCTTCACTGTTGTCACCTTCTAGACGGCCATCATCTTGACACTATACAATATTTTCAATTTGATATTCCCAAAAGCAACATTCACATTCGATATCTTCATCTACTTCAACTACTTGTATCTCTCTAATGCTCTTAATTTGAAAATTGCTACTTTGTGCAATATGCGAATTTTCTGATTTTAAACTCTCCACAGTTGCAGTTCTTTCACCATTTATTTTATCGAAGCCACCTGTTTCGTTGAATATCGCCTTGCCCGTGTCAGTTTGGAAGTTAATCTGAGCTCGTAACTCCATGATCGATATATTTAGAGTCGTCTGAATAAGATGATGAACGTGCGGCTATATTTCCCGCCGGACTTGCCCGTCAGATATTGGTAAAATAAAAAAATGCTAGAATAATCTTTAAGTGCATAAGTGTGGAATAAGGGAAAATTATAAATACAAACAAAGACGAAACATAATTAAACACAATTTTAGTGGAAACACACTCCACGATGGACAGGAGTGTGTTTACGAGAATTATTTTGTGATGTTTCACGTAAACACAATTTTAGTGGAAACACACTCCACGATGGACAGGAGTGTGTTTACGAGAATTATTTTGTGATGTTTCACGCGTGTTTTTTCTTTTTGTTTTGTTTGGTGGGATTGTTTAGTTGTATGATCTTTGGTGATGGGGTAATCGAATTTAAGTTGGCTGATTTTGAACATCATATAACGTGCCTATTAAAGAAAATTGTCTCCATGGTTTCACATCGTCTTTTCCGATGTTTGCATTATTTTTCAACTCAATAAAAAAAAAGGTTATTAAAGAAAATTGTTTCCATGATTTCTCATCGCTTTCAGATGTTTGCCTTCATTTGCAAGGCCATAAAAAGCTTGATGAGGAGTTCTGCGGTGAGTAACAATTCCATAACCATAGTAGTAATGGTTTTGAAAAATAATATGTTGATGATAATGGTTTAGTTCCATTTCAGTTTTATATAGAAAATGTTTATCATAATAAAATGTTTATCATATTAATTAGTTCAGGAAGTAGTTCAGAATAGTTTAGATTTATCTTAATTTTAAATTTATTAGTTCAAAATAGGTTAGATTTATCTTAATTCTAAATTTACTAGTTTAGAATAGTTTAGATTTATCTTAATTCTAAATTTACTATGTTTTTAGAGGGATTAAAGTATTTTGTCTTTCATTGGTTGGTAGATGCTTAAAATAGATTTGAGCTAGTATATATGAGAATACTATTGGAAAAACTATAAGTTTCCAAAACCTAAATCCTAAAAGTTAGCAATAATAAACTGACTATTTTAATTCAATTTTATTTTCTTTTTTAATAATTTGGCCAATTCAAAATGTTTACCTAAGAAGATAAGATAAGACATTACATTTC